>JADLZN010009755.1:0-44504 GCA_018155175.1 Sinocyclocheilus anophthalmus | reverse complement strand
ATTTTACAATAATTTGACAGTAGTCTTAAATCTTCAATCAAAATCCTGTTTACGTCCTTTTTAGCAAAACATATGCTGACCCAAAACTTTTTTAGCATTCACACTCTGTTTTGATCCTGTAGTAGTCTCTAGCCCTTACTCTCACCACAAGTTTGCCAAAATGTTGCACATGCTCAGACTAACTGCCCAATCCTTCAGACATGAGAGGATCTTTCCAGACAGCTTCTTGCGTACCAGACACCTTTACCCAGGGCCGACGACCACCTACTGAGTCGAAAGCGGCTGGACGCGGAGAGGGGTGAGCCTCAGACTCAGGACTCGGGCGAGATTTGTGGCTACAAAAAGCTCGCCAAGGACATCACCCTCCGTGGCCCACAACCTCAAGGGTCTGAAACATGAGGAAAATGATCTCAAGCAACAGATCACAGAGGTAGCCCACAAGGACCCCAGCAAAATGAAGTTACAGGAGGAAATCAATAGACTTAAAAAGGCTCTGACAGCTGCTGAACAGGAAGAGCACCTGGAAAAGGTAGCCAGATAGGACCTGGAAAGGAAACACCCACACTAAATTACTATTAAAGCAGCAAATTCTTAGCTCTTAGACAAAGTTGCCAGAATTTAGACTCTGATCCAGCAGCTGATCAACACTCAAGACGAACTTGACATGGTTCAAAGAGAACTCAGGTACTCTTATAGTCTGCAAAAGGAAACACAGTGGGAGAAACACCCTACTCCCGCATCCTCATTCAGCCGTGCAAACTCCCTCATATGCCACAAGCTACGAAGGGGGGAGCCAACACATTCTGCTTAACAACTCAGCAGACAGTACCCTGTACTACTCCAATCATCCCCTCCGCAGCGCATGTATTTGATCTCCCAGAAACTTTGACATGCTATTCCAAAAAATCCCATGCATTCACATTGCTGGTGAACATGAGTTTCCTCCTACTTTAGTCAGTCCTAGCAGATTTAGAACTGTGTAGTCGATTTTAAACATTGCCTTGCAAGCAGACCCAGTATCCACTTATGTGTCTGTCGTCTAAGTAGTAGCTTCTTTTGTTTCCCCCCCCCTTTTCCCCATTTTGGCCCGCCCAAAAAGAAAACAAATTAAGGGGCCGATCGTGTCTGTGCAAACACCGCATATAAATAGTAGTTTGAATGTGCCTTCCTTCAAGCAGTAAGAAGTTTCAGTGCTATAATGTGTTTAAAAAAAAAGAAACTAACCTGATTTTAGCGAAGAAAACCTAATTTCTGTGTTAGTAGAGCACAAGTCTATTTTCTGACGCTGACGAAATCTCGTATTACACTCATATAATGGTACCTAGAATAATCGTTCTGATTTTTGGCGAATAAATCCCCTTCTTGCTTGCCGTACTGGTGTAGGTGATCTGAGCGATGCTCCTCATTTCACTGATTTAAGGCCTTATTTTGTGTTATGTATCATTGTATTCATATTGACCCACTCATGTGAATCATTTACGTAACTCTTATACATGCGCTCACCAGGTTCTGAATATAATCAGATATAACTATAGCTTGAAGGTGCCTTCCTATAGGTATTAGAAAGTTTCAGTGCTATACTGTTTTTAAATCGTACGATAAGAAACTAACCTGATTTTGGCGAAGAAATCCTAATCTCTGTTGTTAGTGGAGCATAAGTCTATTTTCTGACGACGTAATCTCAGGATTAGCAGCTCATATAAATGGTACCTGAATAAATCGGTCTGATTTTGGGCGATGAAATCCCCTTTTTCAGCACTGTGTATGTGATCTGAGCGATACTCCTCATTTCATTAATGTAAGGCCTTATTATGTGTTACGTATCAATGTACTTCATTTTGACCCGCTCATGTGAAACATCTACATAAAATTAATGGTGTTATTCTAGCGTAACTAACTACGAATCCACCATTGCCTGTAAAGTGAATGTGCTGTTTTGATTAATGAATGAATTTGTATGGGACATGCATGATTTTCCCGTGCATGCTCACAGCAGTGCAAGTCTGTTCCACCTGCACCTGTTGTGAGCTTGCGTTGGTCTCCTAGCAACACGTGACCCCGGTAGTGTGAGCAGACTCTTCCGGTTAATTTGACAACAGCACCCACTTCACAGACCCGTGCGTAAACAAATAATTGCGTGTAACTAACGCTAACTCTAAAGCTAAGCCCTTTACCTCAACTGCTAACTGTTAGCATCTGGCTAACGCTTAGATAGCCGTGTAAAGTGTAACTTTCTAACCACACATCTCTCTCCCTCTCTCTCTCCGTCACTCCTGGTGTCAATTCCTGTTGATGCCCTCACAGGTCCCTGTGGGACCCCCCCACATACTGGGTTTTACTTGTGTTATTGTTTAGTTTTGTTTTGACTTTATTCTACCTCTTGTTAATTTTATTGCATTTATTTACATTTGTTTAGCACACATGTACCAATTCAGCTAAATTCATTTGTATTAAATTTGAGATTTAATTAAATCAATTTTTTATTTATTTTAGTTTTTTTTTTATTCCATTTTTTATTTTTATTTGTTATTTTGTTTAATTACTTTCCCCTTTTAATTTCCTACATCTCTTATGACCCCTTTTTTTTTTTTTTTATTTATTTTTGTTGTTGTTTTTTGTGTTTTATTTTTACCTTATTTTAGTATTTTCACCATCTCCATCGTCGCTTTTGGATAGGATTACCGTAGTTCTAGCAACTGTTGTTTCCTTAGCGAGTTATACAGGTTATTATTAGCATAATCCCTGTTTCCTCTCTACTCCTCCTCACTCCTCAGTGCCAGGCCTAGTACATTGAAGGGCAGCTACTGTTCAACACATTGTAGGCCAAGATAGAACTAGGAACAATTCCTACTGTTTCTTTTTCTTTTGACGAGGTTTTTGGTGGGTCCCTGCTAGTTTAGCTAATAGCCTAACCCTAGGGTTATGAAGTCTCTTGCAGCATCACACACAAGTGAAACCTTCTTAGCCATATCTCTTAGAAAAAAACTAAAATAGGTAAAAATGTTCCTTTTTTTTTTTTTGAGTTCATCTTATTTTATTTCAGTTTCGTCATAGTGACCAATCCCGTGAACCATCAGTAGTATAGCCCGTTCATCAGCTGACCCCTGCTTACGGCCACCTCAACAAAGTTACTCAAACTCTTCCTTTGTGTTCACGAACACAAAATCATAGCACCCTACCTCACTAGCTGCCTCCCACCAGCTAGTCATACCTTACACGGCCTACACAGCCGTTCCCCTTAGATATAGTTTAACACCTCTGTACGTACCTGCTTTTGCCTTGTGTCTCTCTCTCTCTGGTGTTCCCACAAGTGTGCAAGTATGTTGCAGACATTCCACAGACATCCAGCCCCGGCAGCTCACCAGGACCACCTGGACACTCAGTAGAGCACTGTAATGGACATCATTCAGCTCAAAGCAGCCAACGACCTGCCATGGCAAAGAAAGGAACAGCGAGACTGCGACATAAGCGAACACTTGACCAGCATCATCCTCTCCTCGGCCCACACCCTCAAGGTCCTCAGACAGGAGGTATATGAGCTGATACTGCAAGTCACAGAATTCTGCAGAGACCTGACACCTGCTCAACGAGAGAAAGCAAAGAACGGATGCAAAGAACCTCACAGAAAGGTGCGACAGAAAGAAATCACCAGTCATCACAGAGGCTCTAACAGCTGCTAAACAACAAGCGCCGCTGGAAAAAGCCATCACAAAGGACTTGAAAAGAGAACTGTTTCACAAAAAGTCACTCTTAAAACAACATATGTGAACTAAATGAGAGAGACACCACATCTAAGGCCTTACAAGGCCACCTGCATACAGACAGTGCTGAGGTCCAAACCCTGACTCAGCAGTTAGAAAGGAGCTTGACTTGGTTCAGAAGGAATTTAAACAGTCCTACCGACTGCGTATAGATTTAAGCAAAAGACAGCCGGCTGAATATCGTTCGCCAGCAGTGCAAGCCCTCCAAGCCTGTGCACAGCTACGAAGGGGGGAAAGGGAGCCCAAGCCTTCTGCTTGACACTTCACAAGTCAGCTACCTGAAAACCTCTGCAGCTGCAACAAAAAAATAAAAAATTCAGGCGAACCGAAGCAACGCAACGAGGTGAATTCAGTGTCACAAATTAACTGATATATGCTTGCAGACCACAAGGCAAACAGATAGGGAAAGGAGGTGGGGGGAAGACACTAAACAGAAACTTCCTGGCCATCAGGCCCACCCCCCTCATCCAGCGTCTGAACCTGTGAGGTGTGGGGGGGGCGGAGCCACTGTTTCCACGGTGTCACCAACAACCCAAGGGGTGGTGCATGACGTTTCCAGAGTATCACTGCGACACACACACAGTGTTGACCCCCGACCCCAACCGCGCTGGAACATAGCCAACACATCTGGCAACCTACATACTCTCAGACCCAGAGTCTGAACAAGGACTGATCGCTGCCCCAGACACCAAACAGGGCCAGCATGAAACTCCCCATGCTTACTACCACAGACTTTGACAAACTTACTCCAAAGTTCACGATTACCCTGGGATGGCGGAGGTCACCAGCTGCAAGAAGTCATCTAGGCTTTAGGGCCTGCCGCACAATGCCTAATCAGCAGCTGCGTAACCTGACACAGAAGGCATTTAACAAGCACAAGGCCTCCACTAAAAGTGTTTGTCAAACCCCACTGATTCTGAAATTCACAACTCAGAATCCAAAGCGGGCACCAGAAGGCACCCAGCATTGCCACAATGCAAAACCCTTCTACATAAAGCCCCAAGCCAGAAGAGGCCAGAGCCATCACCATGGCAACAGACCCAGGTTCCAGACCAACCACTGGAAGGCGTCCTCATCCTGTAAACACCACGGTATGTCCAACAGCAGTCCACCACAACATCTTCCTCCACACCCTTCACACAGGTGCCAGACGGAGGCTACACAAGGACAGCTGGACACTCCTACCTCTGGGTTACAGGAGCTGCTGACACTCGCAAAGGAGCTCCTTGAACAAAACTCAACTAAGGAGTACTGGAAGGACAAACTTCTGACTCCTTGCCTGCTGCATCACAGCATCAGGCCCCTCCAAGGGAGGAGCATCCCTTGAAACCGTTCGACACCCCTAGAAGCAGCCAGACAACGTTGGATTGAGCAGTGGGCCCACATGCCCAACAGTGAAAGCTCTGCTAACACAACTCAGGCAAGCTCAAGTTGGTGCTGCCACAAGAGCAAAGTGACACTGCAAACATCAGACTTCTGGTGACGTTCAAGCAAAACAGAGGGCTAACAACCAAGTACTGGCCTCCTGCCACAATCACTATGTCAGTCTGAAACTCTCTGCACACTACAAAATCTCCATAACATTTACCTGCAATCCCTGGAACCACCTGTACTCTCACCAGTGAGAGTCTAACCCGTCTGTTCCACATCGTGGGTACCACAGATAGCCTACTGGCTAACAACATCAACAAAAAAACATCCTACCCGGACTAACTCACTTCAGGATGACAGGTGACACAGCCTCGACACCTGCTGCATAATCTCGAGGACCCACACCTTGCTACAGCCTACATCACCACTGCACACCACCTGACAGCATCCACCACTGCACCACAACCACTTCTGGAGGCACCAACAGCCAGAGAGCCTCCACTGTCTCCCAGCCGTGAGTGACAAGTGTGTGTTAGATTGTTCTGCACCTTTGACATCACTCGCTGTTGTCTATTGGACGGACAACAACATTCGAAAGGGGGAATTTGTAGCGTCTGGACCCTCTGACACACCTAATTCTTAATTTGAGTTTAAGCAAATCATTATTCATATTTAACAATCGTCACAGTTCCCCTCACCGTCATTACTGGATGCCAGGTGATGTCTGCTGAACACCATGCGCTCTGGTCACCATTACAACTAATCATGATATCACTGGTTTTTATGACTCCCCCAGGAATGTGAGTAGGATAACCCACTCTTTGTCCCCATAGGAAAGGCACAGTAGAAATGGACTGTGTTCTAGTTATTCATAGGAAAACCTTTCTTTGAATGAACACACGTGATCCTTAAGGTCATTTTGTATATTATTGTCATTGTGTATTTTTGTCTTTGATATTCTTAGACTATTTTATTATGCTTGTGAGGGAACCCATTCCTGATAATCCCTTTTCACTATATGTAATCTTAACTTGTTTAGTATCTATGAATTTGCCTATGTATGATCGAAACAATCGTGTATATTATATGTTGGTACATAGGCAATATATATTATGGCCCTGAGAATCGTTAGTAATTTCGTTTTAAGTCCATTTGCAAATTACCATGCCTAGAGAACAAAGGGGTCGTAAACCCTCCAGCAACTGCCACCTCCCGCTTGGAATTTCTGTCTTTCTCATTGGACAAGCCCATTTTGAAAGGCGGAGATCTTCTCCGACCGTAAAGGCCCGGCTCCAGGGACCCGCCACAGTCGGTGGTTCGGTCAGAAGCTAAGAAGATGTGAAAAAAACGCTTCAGGATATCAAAGATTGTGCCAGGCCTTTTCTTCGGCCTAGTCCTTTTCATTCATCAAGTGAATCTGACTCAAACTGGTCCTTTCTCATCAACCAACTTCAGCAAGAACTTGGGCCTTAAGATTGCATCAGGAAACTTTTTCAGACATACGCAAGTATCAAACCTAGTCGATTTAATTGATGCATTAAGTATCAGTTACACCTTTTTACAAGGTTTGTTTGAACTAAGAATTTGACGTTTTCCCTCAGGTTTTAGATCTTCTGAATATGCAAAATGGTTCCATAAAATCCATTCTTTATGCCTCGTTCTATGCTGAGTTAAACTTTAACCCATTCCTATACCAACTGTATGCGTGTGTATTTGTGTGTATGTGTATGTTAGACCGGCTTAATGTGTTTATGTAGTATGTTAGCCTAGTTTAAGTGTTTATGTAGTTAATAAACCTTACTTGTATCACACTTGACATTGTTCAATGTTTGCTCATAACTGGAGTCACTTAATCATGCAGATTTACGTTACAAACTTATAGAATTGTACAGTAAGTAGGTTATTTCCTTTAACCAGGAAATTACCGTTCTTAGAATTGACAAGACAGTTGACCCTGAGTGGTCACCTAAATATCTACAGCAGATCTAAAATACGAATAGTTAATTATAACTAGTTATGGATAATTATTCATATTTCCCATGAGCTGATCCGCTACACAGCTTTGATGCAGCCATCATCTTCTCATGGTGCAAACAGGAAGTAACTGCTCTGGTCATGTGACAATTTGCACTAACCGTGTGAAACTGCACATATTTCATGGAGACCCTTTATTTTTTCAATATTTCCAGGGAGTGCACTAAAACATCAGTCAGTAAGTTTTTTTTAGAGCTTTATAAATGAAAACCTTTTTTTACGGTCACTATTGTGACCAGTGGGATAAATGGGTTAAAATAGGAAACCATTATTTTAAAATTGTTATAAAATTTCTAAATATTACTGTTTTTGTCTGTATTTTTGATCAATTAAATGCAGGCTTGATGAGCATAAGATAATTCTGTCAAAAACATTTTCCATATTTTTTGGGTACTAATTCCAAATGTTCATTTTGGCTGGACGGCCAGCTCTAGGAAGGGTTCGGGTCGTCCCAAACGTCTTCCATTTTAGGATTATGGAGGCCACTGTGCTCTTGGGAACTTTAAGTGCAGCAGAAATGTTTTTGTAAGATTGGCCAGATCTGTGCCTTGCCACACTTCTGTCTCTGAGCTCTTCAGGCAGTTCCTTTGACCTTATGATTCTCATTTTCTCTGACATGCACTGTGAGCTGTAAGGTCTTATATATACAGGTGTGTGGCTTTCCTAATCAAGTCCAATCAGTATAATCAAACACAGCTGGACTCAAATGAAGGTGTAGAACCATCTCAAGGATGATCAGAAGAAATGACAGCACCTGAGTTAAATATATGAGTGTCACAGTAAATACTGAGCAAAGGGTCTGAATACTTAGGAGCATGTGATATTTCAGTTTTTTCTTTTTAATAAATCTGCAAAAATGTCAACAATTCTGTGTTTTTCTGTCGATATGGGGTGCTGTGTGTACATTAATGAGGAACAAAATTAACTTAAATGATTTTAGCAAATGGCTGCAATATAACAAAGCGTGAAAAATTTAAGGGGGTCTGAATACTTTCCATACCCACTGTATACCCATATGTCTAGGGTAGTGCCTTGTCATGCAAATTCTCCCTTGCCAATTCTCGTTGACCATTTATTTACAACTCAGGTGATTGGGCTTCCAAGTGAGACCCGAATATGTCAGTATTGACATAATGGCAAACATGGCTGAAAGAAAAGGAACTTATAATTCATGATTAGCTTTTCATGTAAAAATATCATGCAAATCTGTATTTTGTTTTCAGCTCTGGACACCGGGCTATATGCATTAATTGGAAAGATGATTTCAGTGTGCGCCATTCATGGTGGTGTTGGCCCACGTTTCTTTTCCAAACGACTGTTCCTGCAGCTGTGTGGTGAAAAAACAGAACCTGCTGTATTTGATGAAGTTGGAGACCACTCCTTCAAAGAAAAACTACTCAAGGTAATCTGTTAAGACCAAAATCTCACAGACAGCTGTAAGGGAAACAGGTCAATAATTTAGCTCAAAGGGAATCATTTAAGATTTTAAAGGGGACTCCACCATTAATATGTAAGGGCATTAGGACAGAATCACTGTTTTACTGCTGATCACTGAGTCGGCCAGTGATTCATTGAACGAGCCGTACAACAATTCTGTATGGATATTTATATCCAAAATATAGTTAAAACACTATTAATTAGCACATGTAACAAGATCGGCAGATTAAGACATTAACTTGTGAGCACAAAACACAAGATACTTCTCTTTCAATATAAATAAGGCTTTATTGGAAAAATCTTGGACTTTTTTAAAAACAAATAAACTAATCACAAAACACACACGCATTCCCACACAAGTTGCAGAAAGAGAGAAAGTGAGGAAAATAATTAGTTTAAGAGAATGAAAATGTGAAATCCCAAGTTTACAGCAATATGTGCCATTGCATAGATCTGAACAACCATCAATCACTTACTTAACCCTTGCATGGGGGGGGGGGGGGTGATTTCCTCAATTAGTACAATTTAAATTAACTGCACCAGTTCAGTTAGAATCTGGAGTACTTGCGTTTCTGTGTTGCTGGGTTCCCTTTCTTGTCTGGTTGCTGAAAGGGGTTTCCCGAGGTTGCTGATTGGCTGGAGGTTCAGTCTTGGGAAGCTAGTGATTGGGCGTTGGCTGGCGACGCGGAGCTGTGGTCTGCAGTTGAAGTTTAGACAGCACTCTTCTGGGAGATGCGGCGTTCGGCAAACTTAACTCAAAACACGAAACTCTCAATGGAAAATAAAACAAACTAAAGAAATATAAATAGATGTAAAGTTTGATGAGACCGGGTGGCGTTTCTTCTCATGGTTTTGGAGGAGATGGTGTGTAAGCCAGAGCACGCTCAAAAGCTGAAGAAGCATGATTAAAAGCATAGCTCACAGCTATGACTAAAAAGAGGAGAGTAAGAAGGGGGTTGAAGAAGAGAACCAAGAGCACCAAAAGCCAAGAGAGTGATTTGATGGTGTTTCTAGTATTTACCCGCAGCTGTTTAACACACCCAAATGGTGTCTCGACCAATTGTAGCTCGGGGTGTTGCAATTTTTCTCCTTCCCATTCATAAATCAACTGCTATCTCATCATTCACATGATCTGCGTTTTTTCCCGCTCTGGTACGAGGTACGTTTTTGGACATATTCTTATTATAAGAATATGATACATTTGACCAAGTATTGATTGGAAGAAACGTTTCAAGCATGAATTCTCAAACACACACATACTAAACATGAATAGCAATTCTTAAACTATTCAATAGTTATTCAAAATACATTCACAATAAATGATTAAGACATGATGGTTAAACATGTGGGTTAGATACATGATATGGGGTTAGATATATAGCAATGGTTAGTTGCTCGAGTCCTTTTAGTGTCATTTAGGTGCATGGAAAGGTTCTTTGTCGTGAAGTGGGGGAAGTCAATTTACGAGGAGCTTGTGGCTGTAGTTACTCTCGTGTGATAGTCATGCGGTCATCTTTTTTGACCATTATTCTTGATAACTTGCCAATTTCTCCTTGGAATTGTCAATATGTGTTCTTTTGTTTTAATGTTGAAAACTGTTCTGTGACAGGGGTTTAGGTTTAGGCTTGCTTCAGAAGGGCTAGGGTCTGATTTATGACATCCTGTTGTCTTGGGCCTCTGTGGAATTTTTGTGACTCCTCGTGCCTCAACTCGGTTTTGACCAAATCTTAGATTGTCTGATTCGGTCTGATATCCTACACAGCATCCATTTCAAAAATCAGTTTGTTACAATACAGCTGTTGTAGGCAACCCAGTCTCATAAAAATACGTACCTCTGCGTACATTTCTGCAACACCGTTTTTACGTAGCTTACTGCACGTTTCGCCGCAGTTTCAAAGAGAAATGTCCACTGAGTGGCGCTAAAACACTGGTTCAATACGTCAACCCTGGCACATTTTTATTACATTGATATAGGTACGTATTGCTGTGTTTTTATTACGTTGCTTCAAGTACGTATTGCGGCGATTCAGAATTCAAATATCAGGGGACTGTCGCTAAAAGTTAATGCTCTGTTGTGTTGGAAATATGCCCTACACCAAACCCAACCCTAAACCTACCCGATAGTGTTAACAAATGCAAAACTGATATAAAAACAAATTTTTTGATGCAACCGTGCCATTTTAACTTCCTTATATGCAGATTTGAACCGTTTTGTTGAACCATAGATTCACGTTATTCCGGACCGAGCTCCCTCATCTCAAATTACGTCACCTGTGGAGCTACCGTGCAACCGATCGTCTGAAAACCCCTTGATATGAAGCTGGATATCTGCTGTGCTAACAATCAAAGGGCAGTCAGTTTCAATCTCCAGCATAATTAAAAATGTCTTGAAGTCACAACAACATAATACTCTCAGTAATGGTGTAAAAAATACCGCTTTATTTAATGCAAACTCTGTAATAATCAGACTCTTAGTGAAAAAGATTTAAAGGTGTCAAGTTTTACTGCCCTTGTTCATGTTTTTTGGAAACTGGCGCAATAGATTATATGTCTTATTGTGTACGTATTGAATGCCGGCTCTTGCAAAAATGTGCCCGGGTACGTATTTGCCGATGGAGACCGAGTAGGTTATTAGTTACTTAGCAGTCGGAAAGAGAAAAAGGTGAAAGATAAGTTCCATTACGGATTTGAGAGTGTGTGTAGGCGGTCCCATTAAGGAAGAGGCAAAAAAAAAAAGTAACAGAATTTGATTTTTACAAATCCTTCGAGCACAAGTGGTGTATGGCATCCTCAAATTAGCCTTGTAACTTGGAAATTCTATAACTAGTATTAACGTCTGCTGTCTGATCAGTTGTCCTCTGGTTTTGTATTTTTTGTGAATGAATGTCAACTTTCTCAAGGAAGACACTGGGGCAACACTAAAAATTAACGAAACGCAGACCATATAAGATTCGAGGGAAGGGCATGAAACAATTCTCAAAATGTAAAAAATGCACGAAAAAACAGGGCCTGTGGGTGTAACTTGGCAAAAAGTCCCGGCGAGCGATAGCAATGCAAACTGAGCTGGTTTGAGCCAGCGAATGAAGACTGATAAAGCCCTCTACCACCTCTTAGTTTCTGCTGTTGCCTCTCATAACGCAGTATCAGCCTGGCAGCTACACATGCATGATTAATAGACACTCTGTATTTTAGGCTCTGTTATAGTATATGTATTACATTTTCTTTTTTCCATATTCTCTTTTTTGAAGCTTCCTGGATTCCTTTAATGGTTTAATTCACATTGTAATAAAAAGAATTTAATTAATTCTAAAACATCATTTATTAATTTTTTAAAAAAACAGTATTTTTATGAATGTTTAGTTTTTCCGAATTCTGTGTGTCTTTTAATTTTTCCTTCTGGCAATCAAATGATGCATCACATTAATTTCTCTTTCCAGTTTTTTATTTTAGCTTCCAGTTCAAATTAAACAGAAGAAAACTGAGATTTTCCTCAATATAGTTTTCATATTTTATATTTTAGGTCTATTATGTTCGATTTTTATTACATTGAAACATATCTACATTCTACTGTACAACAGTAATATTTTCTGTCAAGTTATTTACTTTAGTTGACTTGTTTTTGCAAGAGCTTTGAGTTTGTTTATGATATGACGATAGGTTTTCTCAGATGAACTGAACTGGGGAAAATGCTGATGAAGTGACTCTCAGAGCAGCTCTGGAGATTAATATTTTGCATTCATGCCCTCATATAGTGAGGTGACCGAGAATGAGAAAACAGTGAACGTCCCACCTGCTTCAGTGTGTGTGTGTGTGTGTGTGTGTGTGTGTGTGTGTGTGTGTGTGTGTGTGGTGAGGTAAATTAAACTGCCTTTTGGCCATTTTCAAAGACACAGACATGCAGGATTCATATTTAAATTGTCTTTTTGCGGTTTAATATTCAAACACACTAGTCTATATCGTGATTTAATTTAAGTGTGGTGACCTACTTTTTATTCATTCATCAAAAAAAAAAGATTTTTATGACTGGTTTCTGCGATTCTGTCCGCATTTTCTGCATCGCGGAAATCATAGGGCCCTATTTATAGTAATACACACTGTAAACAAGCTGGATTATAGCAGCATTGCTAATTTACATCCGCAGTCCCTAGGCAGGTGCACACAAATACTCACACACATACTCAAATATACATACAACACTACATAAGAGACTAAACCCCAACACATTTAAAATGTGTTTTAAAAGGGAAAATGTTTAAACAACTGATTTATCATAAGCCACTTTTTAAGATGATCTTTAAAGGTATATGATAAGTAGAACATTGTCTTATTGACTCCAATATTTACTCCGTTACAGACAATACTTTGTCTAAAAGATGTTCGCCTATATGGCACCTCGCAGTCCCCTCTAATGATAGACCTAGTACCAATACTACAATCTGTCCTGTTTCATAAATTCATTTAACGGAGGTGGAGCAAGCCCATACCAGGCCTTAAGTTTTTAAAATTGTCAAATTTATTTTTCAATTTTAATTTCATTTTTTTGAAATGTTAGTGATGAAATGACAGGGCTTTTTTATCTAACAATTTTATTTTAAGGTAAAATCCATGATTCACTTTTCAAATTTCCATGAAATTTTTTTTACTTGCATTTAACTTGTTTGTAGAAGGAGAATGCTGTCCTCTAACAATGGAGATGGTCCTTGAATTCGCTTCAGGAGCATCAGCCGTGCCTCCACTGGGGTTTTCTCAACCTCCCCAAATCCAGTTTCTACAAACGTATATATCCTGAGGCCAATACGTGTCTAATAATACTCAGACTGCCACTTCACAACAGCTATGATGACTTCAAAACATACATGACTGATGGGATACTGCAGGCTCCAAGCTTTGGCGTTTCCTAAGAATGACTTGTGACATGCAGCCCCAGCATGGTCTCCAGTTCTTCATTTGGTGGGACCCAATTGAAACTAATTTACTTAATCTGTTTATCACTTTGATACATTTCTTCTGAAGTAATCTAGAGCTTCTAGATCTATTGTTAAACTGGTTTTCTGTTCAGTTCTCACAGTTTAGGAGAAGAGTGTGTATATATAAAATGACTACTACAATTTTTCTATGCTGGATTTCTGAAAACTTTTTATTCTAGTCACATACCTATTGTTAACAAACTGGTTCTGTTCTTTCAGGTTAGGGGATGTATAAAAAATGTCTGATTTCTTTTTATAAGCAGAGACAGGTAGTGTTTCCTTTCTAAACCTTTCTAAAAGCAATGGTTTTAAAGAACTACAATGCAGTTGTTTTATTGCAAAAAAAATGTAATGTTTCAAATAGCATCTTGATTAAAATGTCATGGGTACACGTGAACAAATAACGTCATGAATTTTAACTAGCATGCAGTACTGTACTATTAAGTCTCTCACACACTCTACAGTATTTTACCCTGATGGAGGAATAATCGAGTGGTACATATTTTCAGCCTAGTGTAGGAATCTGCTAATTTCTCTGCAGCAGGTCAAATATTTTTCCTTCAGGTCAGTAATTCTTGTCAGTGTATCTAAGTATTTGCCATTGTCTCTGATGCAAGTTAATTTGTGGTTGAGTAACTACTACAGCTCTTTCAAGGTCATCCTGATTAACTTCCAATTGAGTTAGCTGGACTCCATATCGCCCCAGCATGGTCTCCAGTTCTTCATTATATGGGTCCCGGCTGAAAACATTGTTAATGGCTGTTGTGTCCTGTTGACGGTTAGCAACCATACCTTCCATCCATATCTGGTTGGGTGTACGATTTGATTCAGTACGTAGCCTGTGACTGTTCCATGCTGCTCTGAAAGTGTCCAGTCTTTCCTGAATGGCTGGCAGGTAAACTTGTTGTAGAGAGAATCTGTGTATGTCATTGTCTGGATCCAGAATTTGCTCATCCTCAAAGGAATAAAACCGGTGGTAGAAGTATTGAATTACCGGGGTAAAAACATCTCTCCAGAGCCTTTCGATACGCTGGTTGTGTACTGATCTTCCAGTGATGTGACTCCTCCGTTCATCACCATAAATCAAATTCATAAGCAGAGCAACCTGTGTGTTTTCTCCACCACAGTCAGACCTCACTCTGGATGGTAGTCCATACTGAAATGTTGCTCCAACAAAACTGGCCAACACTGTCAAAGCAGTGTTATCAAGGTTTGCTCTTAGGTAAGTGATGACTCGTGAGTATCCATCGATCCCTCCGTGTGTCACTATTCCCCATCTGTGTACATAAATTATTCAATTTTGCCAAAAATTAGTTTACACTACTTTTTGAACATCAGTGAATAATTTCACATTTTTTATAGTTGTATTTGAGTCCCTTTATTGTCTTCAGTGTAAAATGATGAATCTCAAAATCATACATGCATCATGATGGAAAGGGTTTTAAATATATAGTAGATGTTGGGGGGGGGGGGGGGGGGAATGCAGGACCTGGAGGATTTTTATGAACCATGTGCAGTTTTATGCTTATGTCAAATAGGGGACTCGTAACAACTATCAGAGATTTAACATATCCAGTAACAACTGAATAGTAGATCTCACAGCGCCCCTCTGTTGGTGAAAGTAATCACTACACGATTGCTCCGTTAACCAACAGGCTGAAGTGTGTTGGTCGGGCTTTATTTGTGGGCTATTTTGAACGAGCTGTAAAATGGGACAGCTCCAGTCGGGGGCAGAACACCAAAAACCAGGACTGTCCCCGGAAAACGGGGACGTCTGGTCACCCTGATGTAGTGTCTGTAATACTTTCTCTCATACATACATTGTCAACTCCATGCACACAAGTTTAGAGTAACGTAACGTTAAACCAACCTGTTCGTATGAGCGGGGCAGCAGTGGAAAGGACTTGCCGATGCCTCGATGTGATGGCTGTCCGTAATATCCTCAGACTGTCAGTGAGTTCACTGTATTTGTCTGGATCATCTTGGCTTATTCTTTGTACATTGTTAAGCAACGAGTCGATCACCCTTAAATCATAAAACGTGCAGTTCCCACGAAGAAAATTTCGTTTGATAAAATTTTTCTTCTGACTGCATTAACAATGGATAACGCTTCCATATCTGTTCTGTGTTCAACGTAAGGGGCGTGTCCGCAAGTTTTTGCAAGAAGGATGTACCGGATATAAACACGCGCCCTGAGGGAAAAAATGCAAAAATGACCATGCATGCACTCTGACTGCTCTAACTCCACTTTTGGATCATTTGGTTACTGATTATGAACAACCTAAGGCTGTACATGATTTGTTATATTCAGGAATGTGATTGTGTACTGTGTTCGTAAAGAAGAAGCATTAAAAACTCCACGTTTGGACTCATAATTCTCATAATTTGTCAATATGTTCAATTTATAGTTACTTATTTAAAAAAAAATTTTTACTCTCTTAGTTTTTTATATTTATTTAAACTTGTGTTTTGAGCATCAATTAAAAAAAATATATCCAAGCACTTCCCCTCTGTGAATAAAAAGGGAATCCTTCGCAGGGCTTTTATTTTGAAAAGTATGATTTGGCAGGGAAATGGGTGTAATCTGTTTTGCATCTAATGAATACGAGTTTTTACTAGTACAAAGTAATCACAGAGCTCTCTAATCACAAATTGATACCAGTAAGAATTTAATTGTAGAGCTCTCTAATTGAATTGTTACTAGTAAAAATGCAATTATGACAAGTAACGCTGGGGATATTTTAAGCTAAAACGGCTTGCCATACGCTAGTGTATTAATGGAGGATGTCATTATTGCAGATACAGTAGATCCTGAGTTCAGTTTCCAACCTTTAACATCTGTTGATCAGGACGCTTTGTGTGCACGTTTACAACTGACTAACGAAAGCACTGGGGTTCAAGACACAAATTTTTGTTCTTTAGGAGTACCGTGCAAAACAAAATGCATTAAAGGAGATGGTAATTGCTTGTTTAGATCAATAGCACACGCAGTATGCGGCAATCAAGAGAAACACCTGACAATTAGACGTGCCGTTGTGAAACATCTTGAAGCTAACAGTTCTAAATTTGTGAGATACTTAGGAGAAGAGTATAGATCCGTGAAAGATTATTTGAAACAGTCTAAAATGTATTTTTCTGGAACGTGGGGCAGTCATGTGGAATTATTTTGTGCAGCCGACCTTTTAAAAATAAATGTAATGACCTTTAATGATGACAGATGGAATGCACACGTCCCTACCGAACAGTTATTTACAGATAATGCAATCTATTTGAAGCACTGCAATGGAAATCACTATGAAGTTGTTACATGTGTTAAACATAAAAATCAAGAAAATGTCTGTGCAAAAGCATGTAACATTGGAGTGGATGATGTAAGGATAAAAGAAACTCAAATACTTTGATCTCCTGAGAAACAAACAATACACTGGCATCTTCAAGACACCCCACAGCTCACATATGCATCGGTGCCTTTTCATCTCCTCCCTCCACTGGATTCACTCAAAATGGTCAAGAATATAATTTTCTATATGAATGCAAATAAGATTTACATTCGTGTTTGGTTTCATTTGAATAGTTTCATGGCAAGTGGTACAATGGTCTTAATCTAACTAAAAGATTATACAGATCCTAAGAGTTAAGAGAATACTTTGATTACCCGGAGAGAGCAATTCCTGCAAATTTCAACTTCTGTTTCCCTGAGTGTAAACTAGCCACCCGATACAAATGTGTTTGTACATGCCTCCCTTTTGGAGGTTTTTTATCTTGGTTTTGTGTTTAAAGGATTGTAGCAAAAGGGTCAGTGCGATTCTGTAGCCAGAGAACCCGTAGTATAAGGTGGTCCACTACTTCACACTATGCTATTTTTCTAATACAATCTCTACATTAATCTCAGTATGCTTTAACTCTTATACTCGTCTATTGCGAATTGATGTCTGTATGATTTGATATCGTTGAATTGAATACATATTGAATACATATTTACCTGACTGATAATAAATTGTTACATTTGATTCATTCTGATTTACGTTGAAGCTGTATTTTCTCAAGTAGGATTAAGTGAAGGTTGTGTTTCCCGCCAATCGGCGTCCAGGGTTTCGTGCACATAATCTCAGGCGAATTAAAAGTCATGGGCGCATCAGGGGAGTCACTTTCTGACTACCGCTTGTCTCTAGCTTTAAGGTCTGTTACTCAGTTACTGTATCCCAGGTATAGAGTCAGAAGTTAATTAGGTGTCTCACACGCTCAAAATTATCGCTTGTCGGGGTCCTAGACCGCAAGGTGGTCTAGAAGACCGCTGATAATTTGGAGTATTGACTGTACACTGTAGGTGTGCTAGGTTAGCCACAAACCTCTGAATAAAGATTAGAATGGCGAGTTTTGTGATACATAGATTCCTAATGAACGAGTAAAGTCATGAGTAAAACAGAATGATCAAACACTCACCTAAATTTAATGAGTAACACACAACTCTCTTAACCTTTTTCCATTATTTGGAGTCAGAGGAATAATAGAGGTAAAAATACAAGTAAGAGGTACTTTAGAAGAATCGAATGTAAGAATACAGAGACCTTCACACAACTACTTTGCCTTCACCTAATTCGCGTAATACATACAAGTGGATCGATCGAGTTAACCTAACTTGACTAACTCTGCGCGCTGAAAAGACCGAACACGCAAGAAACCTTCATCCGCCACTGGATACCTTCCTTGGGCCATGTGCGCGGACCTTACAATGATCAGAGCATAAGTCGCAATTTGCGAAAAAGGAAATTAAATGACAGTAGAATATTCTAAATGTAAAAGAGAATGTAAGCGATACCACAGCGACTCCAATTTCAGGCAGAAAAAAATAGAGAGCTTAAAATCGAAATATTGTGAAGACGATGATTACAGGCAGAAAAAGATTGAGAACATTAGAACGAAATACTGTGAAGACAGCGATTTTAAGGAGAAAAAACTTGAAAATATACTAGGTAAATATAAGAACAATATTAATGTACAGCAGTCAAAATGTGAATATTCAAAGAATAAATACCACAAAAACCCGACCTTTAAAGCAAGTGTACGTGAATACTCTAAAAGGAAATACCATGACAATGAAAACTTTCGAATGAGTATAATACAAAAAAGATCTGAAGCTTCTGCAAAACAGAGGGACAGACAGAAAGATATTGATTTTACTATTAATCAGGTCTATCAAGAAGTCAGTACAGGCCCAGAATTTGTGTGCTGTGTTTGTCATCGTTTATTGTTCAGAAAACAGGTTGTTGAATGTAAAAGAGATTGCTATAAAATCAGAGGTCAACAAATTGCTGATTTGGCTGAAAGATGCATCACACAAAAGTATTTACACATATGTAACACTGAATGTGAGAACAGATGCCATTCATCAGGTAATCCAGCTTGTAAATTGTGGATTTGCTATACATGCCATCGTAAAATTCTTGGTGGAAAATTGCCTGAAGAGAGTATCGCCAACAACATGCATTTGGTGGACATTCCAAAAGAACTAAAAGGTTTAAACTCATTGGAAGAACATCTTATTGCACGCAATATTCCTTTTATGAAGTTGCTTTGTCTTCCCCGTGGAAAACAGAATGGCTGTCATGGCCCTGTTGTGTGTGTTCCTGTTAATACCGCAGATGTATCAAATATTCTTCTACGTAATGAATGTGATGACCACATGATAAGAATAAAACTGAAATGAAAATTAACATATAAAGGCCATTATGAATATAGATATGTCAGCACTGATCGTGTCAGGCATGCACTGTCTTATTTGGTGAGACATAATAAGTGGTACAATGATGTGGAGTTTAATGAGCAGTGGATAAACTCTTTGAATCCAGCTGATGAATTAGAGAATGGAGCTGATGATTTTGAAATGAAGGAACAAGATGTAACAGATAAAAAAGAAGATGAGAAAGGAGCTGGAGGTGATCCAGAGGAAGATATAACATACATTAAAGAACAAAGTGGTCTTTTGTCAGACACATCACTGCAACCTGTTGATTTGGGTTCAGAAATAATTGATCAACATTTTCATGATGTACTAAATGTAGCACCAGATGAAGGTAACAGTCCTATTAGGCTGCTATCAGATAAATCCAATGAGGCAAAGTGTTTCCCTGTTCTCTATCCTACTGGTGGTCCAACATTTCATGATGAAAGACAGGAAAAAATCACATTGTCACGTTACCTGAATGCAAGAATACTAAATGCAGATGGACGTTTTGCACAGAGCACAGACTTCATTTTTTATGCACAATATATATCAGAAGTTGATCAAATTGTATCCAATGTCTCAATTGCACTGAGGAAAGGTTCTGAGAAAAATTGTTTAAAAGTCACAGCGGATATGCTAACAAACTCTGATTCGTTGCAAAGAATATTAAATTATGATGAAGGATATAAGTTCTTAAGACCAGTAAGAGGGACCCCTCCCTATTGGATGTCTACGCAAAAAGATCTGATTAGACAACTAGGTATACCGACTTTCTTTGCATCTTTTAGTTCTGCTGATCTGAGATGGCCTGAAATGATGAACACTATTATTAAGCAAGAGGGCAAACAAATAAATGTTGATGAGCTTGACTGGTCTGAAAAATGTGGACTCATAAGACTAAATCCTGTCACTGCAGCAAGGATGTTTGATCACAGATGGCATTGTTTTCTAAAAAATGTCATAATGTCACCAGCGAAGCCTATTGGCAAAATAAAAGACTACTTTTATCGTGTTGCATTTCAACAACGTGGTTCTCCTCATGTTCTCTGTCTGTTTTGGGTGGAAAATGCTCCGAAGCTCAATGATCATGATGCACATAATGATGTTCTGGTTGCTGACTTTATTGACACGTACATCACTTGTGAGACACCACCAGAGAATGACACTGTACTTTATGAGATAGTGAACAGTGTTCAGAAGCACAGTACAAGACATTCAAAAACATGCCGGAAGAAAAATACAGTTTGTAGATTTAATTTTCCAAGACCACCATCTAGTCGGACCTTCAGTACAAGACAAAGTAATGCAGATGAGTTGAAAGGCAAGGATGAAGATACCACAGCAAGTGCAATTATAAAGAAAGTGAAAACTGCTTTAAATTCTGATGTGAATTTTGATTCGGTTGATGCCTTTTTTTCATCTATTGGGATTAATCAAACTACTGTATGTTTGAAAAAGCATACAATGAATGTTCCAAAAAGAAAAGTATTGTCTTGAAAATAAATCCAAAAGATGTTTGGGTAAATCAGTATAACAGAGATTTACTACATGCTTGGCAAGGGAATATGGATATTCAGTATGTTACAGATGCTTTTTCTGTAGTGGTCTACATAGTTAGTTACATTACAAAAGCAGAACAAGAAATGGGACTTCTGCTTCAGCGTGCACAAAATGAAGCAATGAATGGAAATCTTGAAGCTAAAGCATCATTAAAACAGCTGGGAAGTATCTATCTGCACAACAGAGAAATTTCTGCTCAAGAGGCAGTGTACAGGCTGACAGGCATGCATTTGAAGGAATGTTCCCGTAAAGTACAATTTATTTTAATAGGACAAAATCCTGTAAAGATGAGTTTGCCTTTGCATATGCTCCAAAACAAAGTGGAAAATGACCAGTCTGACAAGGAAAGCAATTTTTGGATGACAAGTGTCATTGACAGGTACAAGAACAGACCAGAGAAAGAACCTCTAGAAAATCTGTCTTGCCAGTTTTTGTTCTGAGTACAGAGTTCTGGCAAAATCACAGATTTCCTCACAAAACCAAACAGCAGAAAATGAAATAATTACACTCAATAACAACAATGGTCATGTAAAATGGAGGACACGGACTGAACCTGCAGTAGTGAGGTATCCAAGGTTTTCCCCCACAAAAGATCCAGAAAAATATTATCATTCATTGTTGCAGCTTTTCTTACCACATTATGATGACTCTGATCTGAAGCCTCGCAAGTATGACACATATGAGGAGTTCTACAACAGTGGTGTCATAAAAATTGGTTGTGAAGTGAAACAAGTCAAATCAATTGTTGATGGCAACAGAGCTTTTTTTGAAAAGGAAAGTGATAAAATAGAACAAGCTAAACAGCTTTTGGCGCAGGATATTGATTTAGAAGATGTATGGGCCCAGATATGTCCTGAAACCGAAAAACAGCGTGATGAGTGCATAGAACTGATGAAGGATAAACTATTGGTTGATGAAGATGGCAGTCAAGAACTTATTCCAGATCTTACAGCAAACCCTCAAACTGTGTGTACCATTGAAACGAACCACACTACAGCCTAGAGACGAGGCATTGCATCTACTAAGGTCATTAAACGATGAACAATCTGCTGTGTTCTACAAAGTGCGAAAGTGGTGTCTACAGAAAGTACTTGGACAAAACCCTGAACCATTTCGATTATTTCTTACTGGTGGAGCAGGTACAGGGAAAAGTCATCTAATTAAGGCAATACAATATGAATCTTGCAGACTGTTATCACAGCTTTCTGAGAATCCTGATGACATTACTGTACTTTTGACAGCTTCAACTGGAGTCGCTAGCTTTGGCATTGGAGGGGGAACTATACATAATAAACTTAAAATTGGTGCAAATGTCAGACTGCCATATCAGCCTCTTGGCGATGATAAAATAAACTCGTTATGCACAAAATTGGGTACTTTGCAAATTTTGATTATTGATGAAGTGTCTATGGTTGACCATCGTCTTTTGTCATACATTCATGGAAGGCTGCGACAAATAAAACAAACTGGTGACTACTCTGTCTTTGGAAAAGTCAGTATTCTTTGTGTTGGGGATTTCTATCAACTTCCTCCCGTAAAAGGAACTGCTCTATGCTGATACAAAAGGAGTGAACCTATGGGAGAATAACTTTGAACTTGCTGAATTAACTAAAGTTGTTCGACAACAAGATCCAAGTTTTGCTGAAATGTTAAATCGTCTGAGAGTACGTAAGAAAAAGGAATGTCTTACCACTAATGACATTGCTATGTTGAAAAAATGTGAAACGGGAGAAGTGTAATGATATTCACATATTTGCTACAAATGCTGAAGTTGATAAATATAACATTGAAAGACTACATGAGTTGTAGTTCATTGGACCAGAGGCAATCAGTATAAATGCTCAAGATTATGTCAAAAATTCAAAAACTGGACGAATGGAACGTAAAGTTGGATTTCATGCAAAAGTTTTCAACTCATCTTTGTCTAAATGTGTTTCCCTGGGTATTGGAGTAAGGGTTATGCAAAAAAAAAATATTGATGTTGCTGACGGTCTGGTCAATGGAGCGTTTGGTACAGTTGTCCACATAAGTGAAAGTCAAAGCAATGATGATGATTTCCCATCAGCTATACATGTGGAGTTTGACAATGCAAATGTCGGTAAAATTCAGAGATCTAAAAGACCCCAGAGATTTTCCCAAAATTCAACAGTAATTGAAGTACAAGAAGACCAAGTGACAAATGGTGGTGGTATAAGGCGTCAGTTTCCTCTCAGATTGGCATGGGCATGTACAGTTCACAAAGTGCAAGGACTTACAGTAGATAAAGCAGTTGTATCACTTAAGAAAATCTTTACAGCAGGGCAAGCATATGTTGCATTGAGACGAGTAAGATCTCTTAGTGGATTAATAATTGAGGACTTTAAAGAGTCTCCCATATTTTGTAATGACAAAATTGAGTTGGCTATGAAAGATATGTCAAAATTTCCTTTGGAAAACAACAGTTCCACTGAGTCACTTGGTAGATTCAAAATAGCACTGCTTAATGTACAAAGTCTGAAAGCTCACTTTCAGGATGTTCTTGCGCATACAGTTCTGATGAATGCTGATTGTATTTGTTTGACAGAAACATGGCTAAATGCTGATGACAAAGCACAAGAACCACAAATACCAGGATTTGTGTTCAAGCACAACCCTAGAGCTAAGTGTTACGACAACAGTACAGCTCTTTTTACTGAATTAAAACATCACAGAGGTGGTGGAGTTGGAATGTATTGTTCTGAGAAAACTGAGTGTAATATTTTAACTCCTGAGCACTGGAACTTAGAATCTTTATATTTTATAGTTCCACATGTCAATTTGACTGCTGCACTTTTGTATAGGCCCAATTCATATAAAACGGACATGTTTAGACATCAGCTATTACATGTAATTGAAGAGATAGAAAAGCATCCAGGACAGAAAATAATAATGGGAGACTTTAACGAAGACATTGTTATTTCATCTACAGTTTTGAAATTAATGGAACAACATGGATACAATCAACATGTACAAAAGCCAACCACAGAAAAGGGAACATTAATAGATCATGTTTATATGAAAGATATGGAAGGCATAAGTGTCAGTGTTGTGCAAACTTATTATAGTTTTCATCAGGCAATACTCATTTCACAGTGCGAGTACATGTGTGTGAAGATTCCGCCTGCCACTGGGTAGGGAGGCATAAGATGAGGCGGCTCCCTAGGGGAGGGGAGGTACTGGAGACTGGGTTGGCTGACACAGGGGTTGATTGGCACAGGTTTCATTTTTAAATCTTTTTAAGTTTGCATCTTTGCAACTTCTGAACATCTATTTAATTACGATTTAACCAAACTTGTTATTTTTTTATCACTTTCTCCTCAAGTTGGGAATGGGTAATTTGTGTACATGTTGTGTTCCTTGGATATAGTAGCCATTTTTCAGGATCCCTCTCTGGAATTAAACCATGATTCCACGTTACATATGGTCATCATGTTAGGCACATAAAGTACCATTTAAAGTTTATAGGGTAGACATTTAAATGAGTCACTGCCACTGTTGAAGACATGTGATCAGCCCAAGGTTATCTGGAGTTACTAAAGCACCTGAGGTCAAGGAGACAGGCACAAGGCCACTACAAATCCCAGACAGGTTTTGGATCTGATAACTGCATGCATTCTCAATGCAGGGGCAGGTTGTTGTTCATTGACAACTATTATGTCTGAAATTAGACGAAATTAAAATATTTTCAATATAGATTAAATTAAATGTGTTTCATAAAGTAACCATATTAATAACTTTAAAAAAAAATCTATAATCAACAAATGTTTTTTCAAAGTTCCTAATGTATATTAGCAAAGATATAAAGTTGTTGTTGTGGTTGGTTATTAAATATGTTTCTTTGCTTTGTGCTGAGCTGTGCCAATCAACCCCATAATCCATAGCTACAGGCATTGAAGAATGTACAAGACATGTAGAAATTGGTGGAAAACAGTATGGTAGTAACTGCAAATATTGTTTATATAGACATAGATATATACTCTACCAATAGAAGTCAGCATTTAAAGGTAATGATCAAAACTGCACAGCAGCAATTTACAACAAACAGAGTGACTTATTGTCCGTTTAACACTTTATGTTTTGTTGTGACTTTTGTTGTTAAACCAGTAATAATTTGTCATTTTTATTTCCATTCTATTAGCAGTAAATGATAAGATAATGTTTTTTTTTTTTTTTACCATTTGACTTTTATTTTATTATTTTTTTTTTTTGGTGCAGTTATTTAAAAGTTTTGTTTAAACTTGTGTCAGCCAACCCAGGTGTCCTATTTTTTTTTAAAGCTTGAATCAGCAAGTTTCAACTATTATGCAAAACCACACCCATTAGTGCTGTGACTTTATAGCATGGCTATAGCTTGACAATCATATTGGTTCTTCAGGTTTCTAGGTTTCAAATTGCATAATTTTATTTACTTGACATTTTTAAATAACAGGCTTGTTCTAGATTTTGTATTTAGTTTGGAACCAGTTCTGCCCAGATATTAAGAATGTTCTCCCACAAGCTATGCTCATGCTGTAAAGATAAATCTTTTGTCAGCAAGTAGAACTACCTGCTGAAGTTTTCTGTTTAGCAAGTGGCCATTAAGTGGTTATTTTGTAAAATCTCTCATATAAAAGGGCTTGTTAGATGAATTAACATAAAAAAACAAATGCACCATAAAGGAACATTATAATGTGATTTCCCTGAATTTGCTAAAGTCTGATTTTTTTATCAAACATTTTTCTTCAAAATTGACATTGTACAGAAAATGTTATGCTTAATACTCTGAATGTATGAAGTTCTACTAACAGCACTATATTGGTTGTCTATGATGTAGTCATTATTAATTTTGAGTAGGGCTGATTTCATTTATACATTTCAATAAATTATGATTTAAAAAACAAATGTAAGACTGTAGTGTTACTTTCACATTCCCCAGCAGAAATTTTTGTCAAGCTACAAACAATCTGGAGTTTATGGACATCTGAACTTCTCAATCTCTGTTGAAAAATATCAGCATCTCATCCTTCACCTGATTAAGAACAAATCACCTTCTCCTGTTCACACAATAAAAGAACATTTCATCTCTTACCATCTGGTATGCAACAACACGGGGGGGAAAATCTTAGTTTTCTTAATATTGCATAAAACTACATAAAACTAAATTTTGTTTTATTGTTTTGTAGGATTTCGAGGACCCTACAAGTCATTTGTCACCTCTTACTGACTATCCGATCCTGTATTTGACAAAAAACATCAACAACAACAACCCATCATTCTCCATGTGCTGCACATCACACAACAAAAAGAACAAAGAGTGGACTTCACTAAAATCATGTTACTAAATAGAGACTTGATGTGAGTATTTACAGGTTTTTTTTATTAATGCTGTTTTCTTTTTTTATGTTATTGATTATTTTTTAAATTTAAAACATAATTACAAAATATTTTGTTTTTTTTACATTGTAGGAATACTGTGAGGGCATTACAAGATAATACAGGATGATACACAGATGCTACATAGTCATGACTACAAGAATACTTCCTTGAGGTCATTCACGGTAGAAACTGTTCACACCAGGAAAGTAGTACCAAAAAGAACCCATATTTATTACAGTTTGTATTTCAATGTGGATACAATGTATTTACAATGCATTTTTTTCTAAATTAATTATTTGTAGGTATACTTGTAACTGCAATGTAAACAAAATTGTATTGCATTTACAAATGTATAGGCTATTTGTTTCTTATATCTACATTACAAATGTACCTAACCATTTAGTGGCAACTCTCATTGGTGTGGTTTTGCATAATTGCCAAAGCTCAAGCGTAGGACTGAAAACGTGCTGATTCAAGTTTAAGCTAGGTCAACAAAGCCATTATGTATGACCATTATTATTATATCTGTCGTGTTTTTGGGAATCCTATTTCAATGTTGATTTTGTTACATTTTCCTACGTTTATAGTTTCTGTGTTTAGTTCCTTTTTCCTGAGTTGCGTGTTTGCAGTGTTTTCGCATTTGTTTCCTTGGTTAGCAATTACGTTCACTTGTGTCTAGTTTACTTCATCTTTATCTCTGTGTATTTCAACTCCTCAGTTTGTTCAGTTCATTGCTATTAATTGTCTCAGTTTGCTAAGCTGCTTAGTTTTGTTTCATTTTAATTTCTGTTGCCATTGGCAACCTTGGCTTCTCCTTTCCTTGGTTCTACTGTGGCCTGTTATGCCTCTGCTTCACCGGGGTCCTTCATCCTTCCAACTCCACCCTGGTCTGTTACCCACCTGGTTCCGCAACAGACTTCTAGGCCTACGGCTATGCCTGCAGCCTCTGATCCTTCGGTTCCACTGGGATCCTTCATCCCACTAACTCCACCATCATTCTCATTCTCATCGTCTCCACGTCGGTCTGCACATCTTCTGGCTCCACCCTGGCTTTCTGGTTCAGCAGCATCACCCTTGTTCTCCAGCCCTCTAGCTCCATCTTAGTATCCAGCCTTCCTGACTCTGCCTTGGTCTTCCGTCTCCCTGGCTCTACCATGGGACTTCATCTGTCTGGTTCCATCAAGGTATCCAACTCTCTAATTCTTGCTGAACAAAAAAAGATCATCTTCACATAGACTGTTGAATGCGCGTGTTTTTATTATTTATAAATACTCTTTTACTTATGTTTTTCATATGCATATTATCTGTTAATATTCTTACCATTGCATAAAATCACAATAAACTACAATATATATATTTTTTTATTGTGTTGTAGGACTATGACGAAACTACAGGTCATCTGCTATACTGCTCCATTTTGATGTCCAGCATTCCTGAATTTGACTTGGTGTTCTTTCTCCTTGGCTGCATTCTGGTCTGCATCATGTAAGGCTTCAGCGTGGATCTTCAACCCTCTAGCGTCATCGAGGCATCCCTGTCTGCCATTCTTACTCAACAAAAACAACTTCACAGAGACAAATAAATATATTGTAAATATACATGTTTTTTTATACATGTAAATATATTGACTATTTCTAAATGCTGTTCATATGTACAGTATATTATTAGTTAATATGCTTAAACATGGCATAAAACTATACGATAAATAACAATATTTTGTTTTATTGTGTTGTAGGACTATGAGGACAATACACATTATCTGTCATCTTCTAGTTTAAAACAACTATGTCTGCACCTTCCAATTCTTCAGCACCACCGGGGTCCTTTATTCCTCCAGCTTGACCATCTTCATCAATCCCACCCGCTCCACCTTATTCTGCAGATCTTCCGTCTCCACCTTGGCCCTCCGGTCCAGTGGCATTACACTAGTTCTTCAGCAGTTTGACACCATCTTGGTCTCCAACCTTCCTGATTTTGCCTTGGTCTTCTATCTACCCAATTCATCCTAGTTTGCAGCATCTAAGGCGCTACAGTGGATCTCCATCTATGCAACTCCATCAAAGCATCCCACTCTCCCAGTTTTATTCTCATTTGTTTAATCCGTTGTCCATCATGGTCACCTGTGTTTGGTGAATTCATTTTTATTTCTATGCATTTATAAAAAAAAATTCCAGTTCATTATCAGTGTCTTGGCTTTGCTAAGCTATTTCATTTTGTTTTGGTTTCTATTGCTTGTGCTTTAAATAATGTTCTATGTATTGGATTAATAAAAGGACTGTTTACCAAGCTTTTGCTCCACTTGCTGGCCTGGATGTTACAATACCCTTGAGCAAAGCATTTAAGAAGGGTCACATACAGGTGCTTTGTATCTGAAACTGTGTATTATTAAATAATTTTGCTTTAAAACATAAACTGACAGTCTATTTACAATGTGCATTTTTAAAAATGCATTTAAATTATTTATTATTTTTTTAATTTTATTTTTAGAGACACATTGTACTTAATGTCAAATCAATCAATGAATGCCTCTACAGATTGATAATACAAATGTATTTTCTTTATTATTCTGATTTAATAATAATTTAAACAGTTCTTAAATACTTATTGTCAATCAATTCTAAGAAATCTGTCATTAGTTTATATGATTTATGAAAAGGTTTGTTTTTTTAGTATTCTTTTTGCCTTTGAAATGGTATTCTCTTTTCAAAATTGAATGTTGATTGGACAAATGTTGTAACAACAACAGAACTTTTAAATAAAATAAAATGGTAAATGCCTGAAAAAAACATAAGGAGTATTAGGGGATGTTGTCATCAAATTGATAAGGTGAGACAGTAATTACAGTGAAACATTAAACAGCAGATTCATACCAATAATATTTTGCATTGAAAGATTGTCTCTGCATGCAAGCCACAAACAAACAGAAACATTCAGGATCACAAATACTGGTAATTCAGTCCTGTGATTGATTAATTTGTTTATATAGTTGTTATATTACCACAGCAACTATAGAAATACCACAACAAATTAATTCAAGTCCTTTACTATGGTATGGTTCAAAAACACTATAGTATTTACTATAAATTACGATAGTATTTTTAAATAGTAATATTTTGTTATGAGGGGTCTAAGTACCACAGTTGAATAAAATCCCTAATGAATTTATGATGCTAGCTGGAAGTCTTAAACTATCACCCATTTTGACTGAAAGATAAAGGCTGTGATATTAATGTTTCCCACTAGAGGGAGCCACAAGATAAGGAATCTTTTAGGCCCAATGTTTTTTTCCCATATTAATTAAAATAGAAATAAATGCATATATCTAATTCATTTGTATGGCAATATTACTTTATTTATAATTAGTGTACATAAAATCTTTCAAATGCTCATAGATCACTAAATGTTTAAGCTTCATAGACGCCAATACAACATATTTCAAGTTTCCAGATATAATTAAATATATTGCTCTCCGTTTAAAATGAATAGACAATTTTATTTGTATTTTTCAAAGTCATATATATTATAACATGTATATAAAGACACATATTTTATATTGTGGTATAAATAATAAAACAGACACAGAGAAATAAGTTTGGATACGCATATTATAGACATAAATATAAATTAAAAGGACCTAAAGATATATGCTTCAGAAAGTTTTGAGCTGCACATGACATTCATTTGAAACTGACCTGTGACATCCTTTGACATATGATTCATCTTAATTTAAATGTAGAATATAAGCCACATATTTTTACTCCACATACGCCTATATTATGATCACATGCCTTACAACAGTAAACATAATTTTTTACATCACATCATAAACATGTAAATGGCAACACTATAACACATCCAAAATGTACAACACTCATGCTCACACACATACTTCAGTAGAAAAAATGCTAAACTGCTCTGGGTGTGTCTTCACGTTGTGTGTGTTCACTACAGTCGGCAAATGATCATTTTAGTAGCGCTGTGCTCTGTTGTAATTGACATTTCATGTTGTTTACATTTTAAAAAGTGTTTACTTTCCAGTAAATAGCAGAAATCTTCCATAAAACCATGGCACATACTCCATGTTATCTCTATTATGTTTAGTGATTTTTACCTATTTAAAAATTTTTTTTTTTTTTCAAAATTACCATACTTCCTCCCAAACCTGCACAAATGCAGAGTCAAGTTACCTTCGGTTATATAACACTTTATATGATACAAATTGTTTCAAAGCAGCTTCACAGTGAAATATAATTCACAGGAAAATAATTCAGTGATGCAAACAGAGTTCATTTGAGTCTGATTCAGTTCAGTTTTGATTCAGAAAAATCATAAATACAACCACGAGTAAGTTTTATTGCAAGAGGCTAATGCAATCAAAAGTTATGAATGTAATTATTAATGGTTAATGAATGGTTTATTACTTTTGACCTATAGGTGGCGCTGTTACCAAATTGATGTGGCGTTGTCAGTGTGAGGTGACAATGGCACATGCAAAGTTTGGTGCAAATATGTCAAAGTTTTGCAGAGATACAGCTTCAGATGCAGTTTGGCATCATTCCAGCAAATTTGTTGATGCATTAAACAATAACCGTTTCGTATATCAATGCAAAATCTATAACTTTTTGCCAGCATAGTCTGAAGATGATCTGAGTCAAACTTGGTGAAAATTGGACAAATGGTCTAGGAGGAGTTCGAAAAGTAGGTTTTCAACATGAATCAAAATGGCGGACAGGAAATTCATCCAATTATGGCATAATTGGTATCGATGATCTCGGCATGATCCAAGGAATATATCAACATCAGTCTCATTACAATAGCCCAATTTATTCAAACGTTATTAGCATTTTTGTAAATTGCTTAACAACTTTTGACCACAAGGTGGTGCTGCACCCAAAATTTAGTGTACCATCAGGGCACGGTGCCGAAGACGCATATCGATTTTCGTAATAACAAAGTCTAAGCATTCTTAAAATATTGAATTTTTTTGTCTAAATTCAAAATGGCCGACGCCCAAAATGGCAGACTGGTAAAATTTGGTATGGTTCGACTCGGCATGATGCACCGAATCTAAAGAGACCAGTTTTGTGATTTTTGGCATGGAGCATCAGACCAAATGCAACAATGAGTAATAAAAGCAATTTTTGGATGATTGTAATTGAAATGGCTGAAAAACATACATACAACCACTAGTAATGTAATTTTAGTGTACCATCAGGGCACGGTGTCGAAGATGCATACCGATTTTCGTAATACCAAAGTCTAAGAGTTCTTAAAATATTGCAATATATAAAAATATAAGCAATTTTAGGATGATTGTAATTGAAATGGCTGAAAAATCATAAATACAACCACTAGTAATATGATTAAATGGCTTATCACTTTTGACCAACAGCTGTCGCTGCAATCAAATCGTTTTGGTCTGTTCTGTGTGAGCAAATTGAGGAGCTAAGCATGGCATGGAGCATCAGACCAAATGCAACAATGAGTAATAAAAGCAATTTTAGGATGATTGTAATTGAAATGGCTGAAAAATCATATATACAACCACTAATAATGTGATTAAATGGCTTATGACTTTTGACCAACAGGTGGCGCTGTAATTAAATCATTTTGGTGTGTTCTGTGTGAGGTGACAATGGCACACACAAAGTTTGTTGTCATAATGTCAAAGCTTTAAAGAGATATAGCCTCAGAGTCATTTTGGCGCCATTACTAAAATTTGTAGCAGCGCTGTACGAAAACGGTTTCATCTATCGACACGGAATCCATAACTCTTTGTCAGCACAGTCTGAAGATCATCTGACTCGATTTTGGTGAAAATCGGACCAACGAGTGGCGAGGAGTTTAAAAAAAGTAGGTTTTCAACATGAATCAAAATGGCGGACAGGAAGTTCAGCATACTCTGGCATATTTGGTATCTATGTTGTCGGCATAAGCCAAGGAATATTTTGATATCAGTTTCATTGCAATAGGCTAATGCAATCAAAAGTTATTAGCATTTTTATGAATGTAATTATTAATGGTTAATGAATGGTTTATTACTCTTGACCAATAGGTGGTGCTGTTACCAAATTGACGTGGCATGATCAGTGTGAGGTGACAATGGCACATGCAAAGTTTGGTGCAAATATGTCAAAGTTTCGCAGAGATACAGCCTCAGATGCATTTTGGCATCTTTCCAGCAAATTCGTTGATGCGCTAAATGAAAACCGTTTCGTATATCGACACAAAATCCATAACTTTTTGCCAGCTTGGTCTGAAGATGATCCGAGTCAAATTTGGTGAAAATTGGAATAACGGTCTAGGAGGAGTTCGAAAAAGTAGGTTTTCAACATGAATCAAAATGGCGGACAGGAAGTTCAGCCAATTATGGCATAATTGGTATCGATGATCTCGGCATGATCCAAGGAATCTATCAACATCAGTCTCATTACAATAGCCCAATTTATTCAAACGTTATTAGCATTTTTGTAAATTGCTTAACAACTTTTTGACCAAAGGGGTTCTTCACCCAAACTTTTTGAGTACCATCAGGGCATGGTGCTGAAGATGCATACCATGTAATAACAAAGTCTAAGCATTCTTAAAATATTGAATTTTTTTGTCTAAATTCAAAATGGCCGACGCCCAAAATGGCTGACATGGAAAAATTTGGTATGGTTCAACTCGGCATGATGCACCGGATCTAAAGAGACCGGTTTTGTGATTTTTGGCAAAATGGAGCATCAGACCAAACGCAACAATGAGTAATAAAAGCAATTTTAGGATGATTGTAATTGAAATGGCTGAAAAACATACATACAACCACTAGTAATGTAATTTTAGTGTACCATCAGGGCACGGTGTCGAAGATGCATACCGATTTTCGTAATAAAATCTAAGCATTCTTAAAATATTGCAATATATAAAATATAAGCAATTTTTAGGATGATTGCATTGAAATGGCTGAAAAATCTAAATACACAACCACTGTAATATGATTAAATGTCTTATCACTTTTGACCACACCTGTCGCTGCAATCAATCGTTTTGTCGTTCGTGTGAGCAATTGAGGAGACTAACATGGCAATGGAGCATCAACCAACATGGCAACTATTAGTCATAACAGCAATTTTAGGATGATTGTAATTGAAATTGCTGAAAAACATAAATACAACCACTAATAAAGTGATTAAATGGCTTATGACTTTTGACCAACAGGTGGCGCTGTAATTAAATCATTTTTGGTGTGTTCCTGTGTGAGGTGACATGCACACTCAAGTTTTTTGTCCTACTGTCAACGCTTAAAGACGATAGCCCAAGTCATTTTGCGCCAATTAAACGAAAATTTGTAGTGGCACTGTACAAAAACGGCTTCATTTATCGACACGAATCAATAACTCTTTGTCAGCACAGTCTGAAGATCATTTGACTCGATTTTGGTGAAAATCGGACCAACGAGTGGCGAGGAGTTTAAAAAAGTAGGTTTTCAGCATGAATCAAAATGGCGGACAGGAAGTTCAGCATACTCTGGCATATTTGGTATCTATGTTGTCGGCATAAGCCAAGGAATATTTTTATATCAGTTTCATTGCAAGAGGCTAATGCAATCAAAAGTTATTAGCATTTTTGGAAATTTCTTAATTAATAATAAATCAATGGTTTATTACTCTTGACTTGGTGGCGCTGTTACCAAATTGATGTGGCGTTGTCAGTGTGAGGTGACAATGGCACATGCAAAGTTTGGTGCAAATATGTCAAAGTTTCGCAGAGATACAGCCTCAGGTGCATTTTGGCATCTTTCCAGCAAATTCGTTGATGCGCTAAATGAAAACCGTTTCGTATATCGACACGAAATCCATAACTTTTGCCAGCTTGGTCTGAAGATGATCCGAGTCAAATTTGGTGAAAATCAGACCTATGGTCTAGGAGGAGTTCGAAAAAGTAAGTTTTCAACATAAATCAAAATGGCGGACAGGAAATTCATCCAATTATGGCATAATTGGTATCGATGATCTCGGCATGATCCAAGGAATCTATCAACATCAGTCTCATTACAATAGCCCAATTTATTCAAACATTATTAGCATTTTTGGAAATTGCTTAATAACTTTTGACCACAAGGTGGCGCTGCACCCACAATTTTTTTGTACCATCAGGGCACGGTGCCGAAGACGCATATCGATTTTCGTAATAACAAAGTCTAAGCATTCTTAAAATATTGAATTTTTTTGTCTAAATTCAAAATGGCCGACGCCCAAAATGGCTGACATGGAAAAATTTGGTATGGTTCGACTCGGCATGATGCACCGAATCTAAAGAGACCGGTTTTGTGATTTTTGGCAAAACCATTCAGAAGTTATAAGCTCCTGACCACTAGGTGGTACTGCGCCGAAACACTGCAGGTAGTCTCAGGTTATGCTTATTATAACACACACCAAGTTTGGTCTCAATACGCCAAACCGTTGCGGAGATATAGCCTCACGTTCATTTTTACGTGCTTTTCGTAGAATTCCTTTGTGCGTTATTCGAGAACGGTTGAACAAATCAACTTGAATTCCATAACTGTTTTCCAGAATGGTCTGAAGATGATCTGAGCCAATTTTGGTGAGAATCAGACAAACCGTCTAGGACAAGTTCGACAAAGTGAGTTTTACGAACAATTAAAAATAGCGAAAAAACTAAGCCTTGCGATTTTTGAATTTTGGTGTTCATTGACTCGGCAGGAGCCAAGGATTCACACGAAAAAAAATTCCATTTGTGCCTTACGGTTCAAAAGTTATTAGCATAAAGAAATTGCAAATTTGGACAAGTGGTGGCGCTAGGAGTAAGAGTAGGAGGTAGAGACTCCAAACTTGCTGTGGTTAATGTTGAGACTGTCCCCTATCAGTGTGCCAATTTATGCAACTTTCCCGCAAGCGGTTCTATGGGCTGCCATAGACTTGTGGCGGAAGAAGAAGAAAAAGAAGAAGAAGTAGAGGAAGAATAATAATAACGCCAAGGAATACAATAGGTGACTACGCACCTTCGGTGCTTGTCTCCTAATAATAATAACGCCAAGGAATACAATAGGTGACTACGCACCTTTGGTGCTTGTCCCCTAATAATAACGCCAAGGAATACTTTTATAATTTTATTGAATATAAAAAGAAGCAAGCAAATGTAAGGAGAATCATCAAATATACAAAAAAAGAGTTTTGGAGGAAATTTTGTAACAGTGGGAAGGGAAACAGAAATAGGTCAAGTATGGGGAATGATAAAACGAATGAATGGGATAAAAAGAGAGTTCGGGTATCCAATTTTAAGGGATGGAGATACAACAGCTGTAAAAGATGAAGAGAAAGCAGAAATGTTGGTGAAAAATTTTGTTAAATTAAATAAATCAGACAATATTAGCGAGGAGGGAAAAAGAGGAAGGGAAAGGACGTTGGAGCAGTATAAAGAGATCATACAGAATGAGGAATACAATAATGATCAACTAAATATGACATTTATGAAGTCAGAGTTAAATCGATCTCTTAGGAAAACCAGGAAATCGGCTCCAGGTATGGATCAGGTTTGCTATTTAATGATAAGTCATCTCAGTGAATTATCCAAGGATGTTTTATTAAAAATGTACAATAAAATATGGGAGGAAGGAAAATAACCACAAAGTTGGAAGGAGGCGGTGATAATTCCAATACGTAAACCTGGGAAAGATTGTACAAATCCAGGAAATTATAGACCTATTGCTTTGACGTCTAATATTGGTAAGATAACGGAAAAAAAGGTTAGTGTATCATGTGGAAAATAATAAATTTTTATCCAAATATCAGAGTGGTTTTAGGAGAGGGAGAAATACAATGGATCCGGCTGTGTGTTTAGAACACGAAATAAGAAAAGCACAAATAAATAGAGAGTGTAGTGGCTGTCTTCTTTGACATAGAGAAAGCATACGACATGATGTGGAGAGAGGGGATGTTAATCAAATTATGTAAGTTAGGTATCAAAGGTCAAATGTATAGATGGATCGAGGATTTTTTATTAGGAAGAGCAATTAAAGTGAGAATAGGAAATAGTTATTCAGGAAAGTTTGTGATTGAAAATGGAACTCCACAAGGTAGTATAGACAATATGTCCCTTTATTGTTTTCCATAATGATAAATGATGTGTTTGAAGATCTGGATAATGGGGTGGGGTTTTCACTCTTTGCTGTGTTTGAAAATCTGGAAAACGGGAAGGAATATTTACTTTATTGTTAAAAAATTACAGGTGGCTATTGCAATAGTTGAAGAATGGTCATATAAATGGGGTTTTAAATTCTCAGTTGACAAAACAAAGATAATGTTTTTTACAAGGAAAAAAATTGGAAGTGAGGTAAAACTAAAATTATATAATCAAGAACTGGAAAGAGTGAAACATTTTAAGTTTTTAGGGATATGGTTTGATGAAAGAGTTACATGAGCGGTGCATATTTAGAATATAGTGAACAAATGTAAGAAAATAATAAATACAATGAGGTGTTTAGTTGGAAGTGAATGGGGGGCAGATAGGATGGCATTAAAGGCCATGTATAGTGGATTGGTTAGATCTGTTTTAGATTATGGGCGTGTGGTGTATGGATCAGCAGCAGAAACATCTCTTAGAAAGTTAGATAACATACAGCATCAGGTATTGAGATTATGTACAGGAGCTATAAAAACTACACCAATTACAGCACTACAGGTTGAAATGGGGGAAATGTCATTAGAAATGAGAAGGGTACAGTTATCAGTGAATTATTGGGTTAATTTACAAGGCCATAGTCAAGAGCATCCAACACTAGATACTTTAAAGCCCTGTTGGGAAAAAGAGAGGAGGAAAATTAAATGTTTTGGCTGGACCGTGATACAGAAAGCAACCGAACTGGAAGTTAATCAGTTAAATGTTAGTCCAACTGTACCGTTCTGTAATAAAACCTTGGTTACTTTCAGATGCAACAGTAGATTTTACATTGTTAGAACAGAACACTAAGGGTAAGGAATGTAATTTATATAATGTGCAGACATATATTAATGAGTACTACAGCTATGTTCAGATCTACACAGATGCATCAAAGAGTTTAGACAATAAGGTTGGAGTAGCGTTTACTGTTCCAGAATTTAATTTATCAGTAAGGAAAAGGATCAGTGATGAGTTATCAGTTTATACACATGGGGAAATGATTGCACTATTATTAGCAATACAGTGGATAGAAGAGATAAGACCTTTGAAATCATTTATTTGTTCAGATTTATGTTCATCATTGGCTAGTTTACAGTACAGTCACTCGGAAAGTAGACCAGACATTTTAATGGAAATAATGCAAATGTTATATAGAAGTCAAATGATGGGGAGTACAGTGGTATTTGTATGGGTGCCGGCGCATATTGGTATCCAAGGAAATGAAATTGCAGATAAAGAAGCAAAAGAAGCAGTTAAAAACAACGACGTTAACTTAATTGTTAATCTAAGTAAGAATGAATTCAAGAGTATTATTAAGAAAAGACTGAGGTAAGGTGTCAAAAACAATGGGATAAGGAGAAAAAAGGTCAGTGGTTTTACAGAATTCAAAGGAAAGTGGGAGAGATGAGAAGTGCAGGGAAAAACAGGAGAGATGAGATAGTAATATCAAGGATGAGATTTGGACACACAAGATTAAATAGTATACTTTTTAAAATGGGTAAACATGATATGGGAAGGTGTGAGTTTTGTGGACAAGAAGAAACAGTGGAACACGTTATATTGTACTGTCAGAAATATGAGAATGAAAGAAGGATGCTAATGCAAAATTTAGAAAAAATAAAAACGCAATTTATACCGAGATATATTTTACAAAATAATTCATGGAATGAATGCTATAGTTTTATTTTTCAGTTCCTTAAAACTAATAACTAATTTGTGGGAGAGACGTTAAATATATATCATAGAAGTCATATATATAAAATAAGGGGGAAAAAAATTGGGAAGGAAGTAAGTCAATTTTTGATCCACACTCCATTCCAGTTGGTGGTGGAAATACACCATTTTGTTGTTTGTCAGCCGCCAATAAAATTTCAAGAAGAAGAAGAAGTAGAAACACTGATCAGCAATGCTATTATTGGTTGCCCACAATGGCCAAAGAGCGCGCCCACTTTTTCTCGGCGGCAGAACAAGAACAAGAACAAGACCTCTTGATGGAGGGCTATGGCGAGTTCCAAAATGTAATAAAAACGCCAGGGAACACCTCAAAGGCTGCAAAAGCCAGGAGAGAGGGCTGGCAAAAAATAGCAGACAAATTAAATGCATAAGTAGTGACTGTGTTAGATGTTTCTAATCAGTTATTACAGTATATGTACATTTTCAAATTTTCATAATTACTTTAATATTTTATATTAGAGCCACCACAGGACCCACTAGAACTTGGGAACAAGTAAAGGTGAAATACAAGAATATTCTACAAAATGGTAATGTTAACTACATATGTTGTTCTGAGTCTTTTTTTTTTTTTTTTTAAAGACTGGGAAATGATGTGCTTGTTTATACCAGCAACTAGGAAAAAGGCAGAGCAAAAACAAACAGGTGGTGGTCCTGCACCCCCATGTCACACCCCGGCAGAAGAGCTGGCCCTTGAATTAAATGCAAACCGACCCAATGTTCAGGGCATCCCTGGGGCAGCTCTTCCTTAGACCCACAGCCAGGAAGCAGTAGCAACAGCACCTTCATTACTGGTAAAGAGGCTTTTAATTCTTTTTGTATAGGCTACTGTAAAATAATTGGTAGCTACCTTGCATTTGGTGTAATCCAAATGTCAGCTACACTCATTTCAACTGGTAGATCTTGAGTAGTGCTGAATTGCATTTGACATGGAAGGCAGTTAAACCTACTTTGAGTAAATGAAGAAATGTTGCTTTTCCTGTGTACCTCATTGTAATGAAACTGTTTTTTCTATTTTTGTGCAGTTTTACATAACACACCCACACTTCTACATGTTCCCATGCAAGTGGTGGCTGAAGCATGTGCAGTAAGTGGACTTATTTATATTTATTCCAATAGTGAAATATCAATAGCGAAGACAGTGTATCACTTTGTCATGTCATTTATTTTCATTGCACAGGACAGTGAAGAGACCCTCTCGGATGAGTGTCCTTTGGAGGAAGTACCTGTAAGTGCATAACTACACATAAAAACACACTATAAATTTGTATCAACTAAAGTACTTTCTATTTTTGACAGCAATATGAGTTGCAGGAGTCTGCACAGAGGCCTGCAGAGAGGGAGTCTGCACAGAGAATTGATACAGAGGTGGACAGTGTTGCATATCAGTTTGTCTTTCTAATTTTATTTATTTTTGTTTGTTTGTGGCATGTGTTGAGTTAAATGTATTTTCTCTGTAAATGGCACAGGGTGACATCCGTTCCCTCTATAAACGTAGCCTGCAGCATAAGGTTGAATATTTGGAAGTAAAAAAACAAAAACTGAGGGGACAAATAGAGCTCCAACAGCTAATGAGGAAGAAAATTGCACTAGAAATAGAGTTGCTGCAAAAGGAACTTCAGAGTAAGTAGTAAAACACAATTTGACACAGAGCATTACTGTTGACCTTGCATAACAATATCTGTCTTTGCAGGCAAAAGATGACTTTATTATTATTTTTTTTTTGTCAGAACAACTAATAAAAGTCATGGAAACCATATTTGCCTTGTCCTTTTTTCTTTTTTTTATTCTCAAAAATGGTGTTCCACAATCCTGTCCCGTGCAGCTCTGCCACTAGGTTGGTCCAAGTGCACTGGCTGGAGGTCATTATCAGGCTACACCTCCACCACAGGGGTCCTCTCCTTTCTAATGGTGGCAATGTTGTGTAATACAGCACATGCAACAATAATGTTGCATGCCCTGTCAGGTGCAACCCTCAGACTTTTCAGACACTGAAATCTTCCCTTTAGTTGCCCAAAGGTATAGCCCCCGTCTCCGACCAGGATCCCATCGTAATCACCTGTACAATGGTAAAATGCAGTTCTGTTAGGCCCAGAATAAGTTTGTGTGTAATAATACAGTGAGCTTGACATTAATATTTTTCCTTACCACGTTCAAATAATGTGCATAAACGTGACTCTCTGAAAATTCTTGAGTCATGCACAGATCCTGGCCATTTGGCTTCCACATTTGTGACATGGCACATAGAGTCACACACCATCTAAGATATTGTAGTCAATCAACTGCATACTTTGGTAATATACACAAGGTATTACAAATCTAAAATATTAAGAATTGTAATAGTAACAGTTTGTAATAAAACTGCACATTTATACGGTGAACCCCCTTTCGGTTCACAAAATCCCCTTCATTGGGGCCTGGTGGGGCCTTGATATGAATGTGTGTGCAGTCTATGGCACCAATCACATTAGGGAAGCCTGGGGGACAATCGATTCATATTTACTAGCGTGGTCATATTCACACGATCTTCATTAACAAGTAGAATGTACCTGCAATGGCAAAAAAGCTCTGTTTTACAATTTGAAAGACCACAAAAACCCCTAAAAACTGCTTGAGCGCCAGATAAACTTTGCGAATGACACGGCAGACAGCACTTTTGGCCAAGTTCTCCGCATCCCCAATAGTGTACAGTAAAGTGCCACTCGCAAAGATTCTCAACACGATGCACACAGTTTGTGCTGTTGTTAAAGCCCGACTCCGACGAGTCGATCTTTTAATATGAGGTTCCAACAAATTAATTATGTAAATGACACCCTCACGTGAAAAACGATATCTTTCAAAAAGTACACTATCGCGCTGTGCTAATGGATCCTGTCTGTGTCGCAAAACACGATTAATTCTAAAAGCTCTGCGAATTATCCTCGCACCTTCCGCAACAGGTTGCTCTCTTAAAAAACGGGCAAGACATGGCTGCAAGGGCAACAGACTTCTTGTATCACCTCCACTTATAAAGCCGCGATCTAATCCTGTTTACATAAAATAAGCCTGCTCCCGAGCAGACGGACCTGTTGCTATGACAGCATCTCCGGGATGAGCTTCGAAGAAATTTAATGAATATTACATAAAAAATGTATTTTCACATTGTTATATATTTCACTATATTTTGTTTTTAACGGCATTTTGACAAATAAATATAGCCCGTGGCATAAGAGACTTTCCTTCAAAACATTTTAAATCTTATAATCTAACAGTATATATATATTAATAATATATATATATTTTTAATTATGAGTGGAAAGCGAATATTTAAATTAAAATAATGTTACTTAATTGTTATAAAATGTAAATCATTCGACAGAATGGAAATCATGTTGACAATTTTTTTTTCATTGACTTTTGGTTTACAAACAATTTTAACACCTGCAATTATGAATATACATCCAGACAAACCCTCCTTTTAACTGTTCAAAACCTTTGAATTCATTTTTTTTTATAATCCTTTTTTATTCATTCTAAACAATTAAATTCATATTAGAATACATACGTTCCATATTAAATAAAGAAATCCCATTTGCAAATTTATTCATACTATGCAATTTTATTAATATTAACCATTTTGCATTAACCACCTCGGGTTAAAATCTGGTTAAATACAACCCAGTGCTGGGTAAATTAAGGACAAACCCAGCAATTGGGTTGTTTGACCCAGCGGTGGTTGGGTTAAATGTTTAACCCCAACCTTCTGGGTAGTAAAAACACCGTGTGTTGCACATTACCTGTGAGCCCACTCTAAAAACTGCTGTTAAATACCTCCATGCTGGTAAATAGGGACAAACCCAGCGGTTTGCCCAGTCGGATTGGTTACTACCAGAAGGTGGGGTTGTAAACATTTAACCCAACTGATGGGTCAAACACCCCAATTGCTGTGTTTGTCCCTTTTTACCCATCACGGGTGATTTAACCCAGCATTTTTTACGAGTGCGCACAGTTACTTTGAATAGTTTATATTGAAAGTCAACGAGAGAGAGAGAGAGAGAGAGAGAGAGATTATACTGTAAAACAGCAGCTTTTGTCACTCACCTCTTGCATATAGATTGGAGAAGTCTGTCTCTGTGCGTCTGAAGCGAGGGTCTCGCTCGTTGTCCCGTGTTAAAATGCTCTTGGGCTGCTGATCGTTACAAAACCTGAAAATTCGGCTCTTGTCGTCAACATTATTGTTCTTCTGCAAAAATCCTATATTATTACACAGAGAAGAAAACTGAAATGAGCGGCTTCCATTTCCAAACATCGCAGCAAATAATGTAACACAGACGAAATGTGTTGAAACTTCTCTCCGGAGCAGCGAGGGTGTTCTGACTGCTCGACATACACTGTGAGTGTTTGTGGCACAGGTTATCTGGGGGGGAGGTCGCCACTCATGACATCAGTGAAGCAGTGATTTAGATGGACTGGAAAATCCTAATGAACCCTCACCACCACCACCACAGAGACCCAGACCTGACGCCGCGGTTTATAAATGCTAGATTCATGTCACATAAATCATAATAATAATAAATACATTAAAATTGTTTTACTTTAATTGTGTAGCCACATGCTTTCATTTAAAAAAAACAACAATAGCCTAACAAAAGATCTACCTGAGTGCAGAATTAAATTCTCATCACACTGCATTTACTACAATAAAGTCAGTTTAGCAAGACACATAAAAAACAACAACAACTCTACATCGAGACAGCAGCCGGCGCTTTGCATCCGCATATGAACACCACTGCAGATTGTTTCATTTAGTCTTCCTCACTGTCCTCATCCTCGTCTTCCTCAGCTGATATGGGATCATTCGAGCGATGCTCAGACCACGGCAGCCACAATTCAAGCCAAATGAACCTATTGTAAATGACATGATATTTAGCTTTAATCGTTTTTCAGATTAGATTCTTTTTCTTTTACTCGGCAAAACAAATTGTCATTTTATAAGTAGCCTACTCTTATTTATTTTCAAAAATGTATATTATATTCTCATTCGTCTGTACCTAATGTAACACAACCATAAACCCATTTAGCGCGACTAATTCATGAAAGACCATTTCTTTTGAATGCACCTCTTATCAGCAAGCACTATGTGTTATCGCAGCAAAGCAGAGGCTTGACGGATTGTGGTTTAATAGATCTCCACTGAGCATCGATTCTCTTGGGACACATATAGATTCATCTTCTCACCTCTTCACTCGATTGTAAATATAAGCCGGGCAAAACAATCGTGGAGCTATTCTTTATCTTTAATAACCGCACCTTTTCGAAGGGGTTTTCTTTACAAATGAACATTTAGCAAACTCTGCAATATCCAGGATGTTTTTAGTCAGGTTGTTTACTGCAGTGCATCTTCAGTCTTTCGGATTCAGAGTCAAATACTCGCCCCTTTAAATTTTCAGTCTTCTCCTCCATTCATGGGAATATAATGGAGGTGATTGCTATGGTGCTGTTGACTGTCAATTAGGTGATCAGCAGAAAACACCAAAAGGGGGAGCTATGAGACACGTCTGCTCATCAAAAGCAATTAATACAGACATAGGCTATTAGGGCCTCTGCACCAGAGCGCCAGGTGGTATTTCACAACAGCTGGCACTGCATTTTACTGAACTGTTTATAGAGGAGTCAGGTTTATTTTGTATTTTTTTAACTTACCGCAGATCTTCATTCCAAGTTTCCTGGTGCATCCATGAGCGACTCCACTCCAGTCATAGTCTACGGGGAGAAAACGGCCAAACCTCTAAGTAATCTGGCAAATAAAATGCATGGCACAAAATTCAATTGAAGCCCTCTTTCCACTTGTACCCAAGCGGTAAATGCGCCATCCTTTCTGCTACTAACATGAAATCAATGTGGCAGCTGAACAGAATTCAGCATTAACACAGGCCACATCAGGACGAGAGGTTGATCCTCAGCTGCGCTATTACGCGTTCAGCAGCGTTTAGCAGCAGCTCATTATCTCTGTCGCTCCAGAGCTCAGCCTCCCGTCCCATGCGTCTCCAAATGGCTTCTCCTCTATGCATTCAATCGTTTTCTATTTCATCTGCGATTTTGGCGTGATGACAATTGCCATGCTTGGTGGGGCACGAAAACAAAATTATTATTATTTGTAAAAATCGGATGCAATTTTTATATTTGTAAATGTAATCGTCACAAATGGCTAAAACGATATGCGACGAATTTATTGACATCTTGTTTCGAAAAGTCTGCATATCGGACACTTCAAGAGTAGAATAATGGAACTGAATAAATAGCCATGATTTTAGGCTTTGGACAATTCTAAAAAAAAGCACTATAAAAAAGAACTACGAGAAATGAAGTATTCAAATCTACAACTGCTCATCTAAAGAATGAAGA
>JADLZN010009754.1:0-48626 GCA_018155175.1 Sinocyclocheilus anophthalmus | reverse complement strand
CCACCGCTACATGAAAGACAACGAAGCAAATATCTAGCACAGAAGAACTTATTCCACCTTTGAGGACAGTGTCCCATTCTAAAGGCCTAAACTCCAGACAAGAGCTTGCACAAAGGGACCTCCCGTTCACCTAACAGCATGTCTCTTTTCAGGCTGGTGCCTTTATTCACAACCTTGATCTTCAAAGCCAAGTTCTTAACCTGAGCCGAAGTCACCGAATCAAAAAAGAAGTCCTCGTTGAAGAAGGGATTGCGGCTGTTCTTGATTATCGTGCTCCTCTGCTTCTGCAACTTGCCCGGATTAAGGTAGAGTGACACGCAACAGTTGATGCTCTTAATATCAAACATGGGATCATACAGGTCCTCGGCCGCCATAATGCGGATTCGCAGACGAGCTGTACCCACGTCGTAGTCTGCACAAAGTCGGACAGTGCCTCCTTTGTGCATGTTGATGGTGTGCTCCTTGTGTTGACGGTCCGCGCCATGAAGGTGGTCCAGAGCTCCACCACCTTGTAAGGAGGAACAGTGGCTCCTCCTAGGAACGTTAGGGCTGGGCTCCGCCGAGCTGCACTCATCTGTGGATAAGGAACTATGCCTGGCAAATGTCCGCTTGCCTTTGGCAACCTTGGCATGTGTCTCATGGGTGAAGATCTTCAGTAAAGAGGCAGAGCGAGAGAGCAGTGGCGAACTGAACGGGGACGACTCTGCCGAAGAGCAAGTGTCGCTCTCGCCACCGCTGAAGTATCGGTAGGGGTTTATGTGAGAGGAGCTGAAGTCCGGAGGGTTGAGGTGATTTCCCTCGTTGCTGCTCTTGCCTTGGGACTTGCGCTGGGTATTGGGTGACGTAACTGGACTGGTGTGGTCGCAGTGGAACAGGGACTCTTTTCGCCGGGTGTGAGGACTCTCCATCAACGTGGCAAATCCGTAAGATGTCTGAGTCTTTGGAATGTAAGGAAGTGACATGGCGGTCTGGGATTGAGGGTCAGCATTGGTGTCACCCGCTACGACGTCGTCCGCACTCTCGATCTGAATGATGTGCCGGTTAGCTGCCCTAAGCAGGTTCTTGGTGTCTCCTGCCAACTTGCTGACCAGTCGTGGGCTACGAGGGCTGCTGATCTTCTTGTTGCTGATGGTTTGCTCTGAGGTCGAGGGTCTCAGACTATCTTTGGACTTGATGTCAGAAGCTTCAGTCTCTGGTGGGCAGCTTACCAGCTTTGGGGGGATGAAGAAATCTGGAATCTTATCGGGTGTGAGGACGTTGCTATAGGCGGGTGCCTTCCCCTTGTCACCCGCCTCTCCTTGGCGGAGCACATTTGTTTCAACGGAGTCCCGGATCTTCTCCAGAACCCACATGATCGCTCTGGGCTGAACCCGCTGGGTGATGCCTGTAATCACAAGCAACAGAACATTCAACAATGAACCCCAAGCTATTAATAACTTACGGTTGACCATAGCAACAGCAATGTACCATTAGATCATGAACAATTGTCACCTATATGTAAAGTTGTAGGGTGAATTGTGCAGTAACTTTCAGGGGCGGCCTTTGAGGATTGCAAATTAATCTTACGTGATCTGAATTGTATTTAAACATTTTACTAACACAATACACTAACCTTTTAATGCTATATAAGTGGCAAGTAAATGAATAATCAAATGTTTTGTCAAAAGTTGTCAATGTTCTTTCTGTCTAATAATGATCCTAACGAAAAGTGCTTCAGCAACGCACTGTTGCTATGGTTATCTCTTCAGGCGATACTACATTCTGTTCCGAGCATCTATTCGCTAGGTGAAAAACAGATTAAGACTCCTCAACCTTTTTTTTTTTTTTTTTTTTTTTGAGGTGGGTGGAGATTTAAGTCTTAACACGTGGGACAACTCCCCTTAATTTGCATATGTGCAAATCATTCTAGACTTTAATAAATCTACATGTTAGCACATGAACTTCATTTACAGTTTATAGATTTGGTATGAGATGGCATTTCTTTTAGAATATTAGAAATCAGTTTTCAATAAGTCAATTCATATATAATTTTTTGTATAAAATTAAAAAGCTATTTAAAGCTAATTATGCAAAAATAATGCAAAAAATATAAAGTGTACATCAACAAATCATATGATATTTGAAAAACTTTATGACTTTTACATACAACTTTTTTTCTCTGGCATCATACAGATTTTTCTTTTTCTCGGTTCTGGTCCTAGAGTAACCAATCACTGGACATTTCGTCCTTATGTAACACACCTGATTAATATCATCAGCTTATTAATAGAGGCTCTGAAAAGATCTTCACGGTACTTCAGATCAGGGAGACGTCCAAAATATGCAGTCTGGGGTACTCCAAACCAGAATTGAAAACAACTAAATTGGTCTCGCCAAAAATGTTTGATTAAAATAAACTGTTAAGATTAACACATAAGTGACTAAATTATTATTATTAATCAATATTATTTATTGCATATCCAAACTGAGACCAAATTCACAGGAATGGCAACAGCTTGCAGAACTTATCTGACAACATACACTCATTAAAATTAAACCTGCCATTTCATTTAAAAATTACACAATCTGAATCTGAATTTTTTTTTTTTTACATTTAATATGTAACATCCACAACAGCTTTTCATCTACAAAAAAAAGAAAGAAAAGGTAACCATATGAAGTTGTAACAGTTTCAAATGTACTTGTACTGAGCCCTCATGTTAAATGCGTATTTGGACTTGTTTGTAACTACATTAGGTTTACTGGAAAACAAGACAAAGACAACATCTTATGACAATAGTTTCCATGTGAAACCTTTTCTTAAATGTCTGCTGTGTGTCTTCTTTGAAATATAAAATAAATCAGCCACTTCTCATTCATATTCACCGTCTAATATAGCTCATAAAATCTTAACAAATCTTCATCACAATGAAGTTTAAGAAAAGTAAACTTTTAAACCTGTCGCTTTCAGAGTAATTTACTCACTGGATTTGCAAGTGATTTTCCTCTTCTCTGCGAATCCTCACACAGGCACTTCAGTGTTCATTAGTGTGTGTGTGTGTGTGCTGTCTTCTCCCCAGGCTGCGGCGAGAGAGGTTCAGCTCCGCAGGTCGCCTGTTGCGCTTATATAGTCCTACTGCAGACGCGCGCGCCTGAACAAGCCAATCAGAGGAAACGATGCTCTTCCGATTAGAGATGTATCGATTCCTGGAAACCGAGCACTTTAAACAATCAAGACCGAATACTGGGTTTAACACACACACACACACACACACAGTGAGAGAGAGCGGAGAGAGAGTGCCTGTTTGATTTAACGAGTATCGTTTCAAATATTGTTAACGAGGATATGTCTGTTGTTGCAATGCCTAAAAATAAAGTCAAGTTACGGTTTACGAAAGCTAGGAACGGAGAACCATCTGATGATCTCTTTATTCAGAACCTTCTCCGTTAAAAACACCGAAAAGGAATGATTTTATATGCGTGTCTGTTCCCTTTAACGCACAAGTTTCCAAAGTGTTTTAAGTTCATATTCTGTGGGTCTTCAGTCATACCCCTCTCTACAAGTGTGTTCCTCTTCAACTTTGATTCTTTATGGTGAATCAAAAACCTGTACAGCGCGACATGTCCGAACGAATGACTCTTGAGAGTCGGTTATTTTTAGTGAATCAAAAACAGAAGTTGGAGCGTTTGAAGAATTATCTGACTCAAGGGTCATTACTTCTCAGTGTTTCTGGTTGATCATATGATAACATGTAGTTAAAGATACACTTTGTGAGCTGTAGTCATTGATATTTAACAATTAATAAATAAATAAAATATCCCCCTCCATACTTGGGAGTCAATAGCCGTTGCCAATTTAAAAAAAAAGAATTATATATATAATATTTCTGCAAGAATTCCAGATTATTTTTGAATTAAAGTTATTTCTAAATGTATTCTATTTATCTGAAGTGTTCTCATAATTTATAGAAGAAACGGAGACAGATCGTTCAATTGCCCATGATTAATTAATTTATTATTATTGGCCATTGCTGTAATTGGCTCATTTAATTAGCTTTAGCAACAGGCCTTAGCCTTCAATCAGACAGACAGTAAAAGCTGAAGTTGATTCAATCTGTACTCTCAGAAGAGGAGGCACAAAATAAGTAGGCCTACTCCATCGCTTGTTAGTTGCTCAGTCGTTGCTAAAATTGACGGTTCCGAAAAAGTGAAGTCAGTAGAGCACAAAAGCACTTGACTTAATTTAATTTAAATCACTTGCCTATCTTCTGCTGCGATCTGACCACTGGTTTCCCTGGAGACCTTGCCATATCTATGGCAACAAATAGATTTTTACAGGAGTAGAAATAGAACAGGCTCCAAATAATGACCCGAGGAGAAAGAACCCCTGGGTGATGCCGGGTCTCCAGGAATAGAAGAAGACATTGAGTTATGGACATGTACTCTCAAACAAAAAATTGTCATTCGCGTCATTCCAAACCGGTATGACCTTTGCTCCATAACACAATAATAATAAAATAAAAAATCTTGGAGCTTTAAGCTTCAAAAATTATGCTGAAGAACTAAAAATAGAATTAGATCAGTCCATATGGAATGCCATACAATATTTGTGTGAGAAACTAAACAAAAAAAATAAGTTTTTGTTTAATGGAAATACTGAAATCAGCAGAGCTCTTCTTGGCAAGTTGAGAAAAGTAACGATCTCCGACTTGTGAATAAATCATTCCATGAATCCGAATGATTCATTCAGGAATCATAAGGATCCGATTCTCCCGTTCGACTCACTGATTCAGTGATTCGGTCGCAACAGTTGACAGCTTAATTTTCGGCGTTTCTCACAAAACTATCCTTTTACTTCCAAAGACTTGGAATAATTGTCACATGGATGACATTTACGACACTTTTATGGTGTTTTGTGTATTTTTTTAGGCTTAAATACCATAACTGCATCGAGGAAAAAAAGACCACCTACACGTTCTTCGACAGTAGTAGGCATACGCGCTGAGAACAGTACAAGGGTGAGTAAATGTGACTGATTTTTTTAGTGCTAAATGTGGTATATATTGATAATTATGTCCAGAAAATTGAGCCAAAAGAAATTGTTCATAAAATTCAAAGTATACGATCTTGTCAAGTGGTATTACCCAGGCACAGCTGTGTCGCTGTATTGAAACCCTGCTGAAAAAGACAATAGAAACCATCACAGAAATTCTAAATGGTTTCCACTACAAAGATTACAAACCATCAACTTTTAACCATTAAAAAATGGTTTCCTGTAGTGTGTTTTGGGACATATTCCATTAGGATTTAGCGGTTTTATCAAACCACCAATAGAAGCTGACCAATTACCAGTAGAGCCCAACAGGCACCATTACAGTTTCCTTTAAAACCAATACAATTCTCATTATAACCAGTAAAACCATTACGAATTGTGTGATGGTTTCTGTTGGTTGTTGTTTTCCACAGGGAAGCATTTAGTTGGACAGCTCTGACTGTTGGACAGATATAAAAAGCAGGAATATCTGTTTGAAGAAAACAAAACAAACAAACAAAAAAATATCCTGACCTGGAAAATAAATAAAAAGGTCAAAAGTGAACAGCCAAAAGGCCCAGAGTACTCTGATCCAACAACTTATGTAGGGTTCACATGGATTCACAAGGTGTGGAAGGGAATAAACATCACTCACTCATTTCACAGTAGGGTTTTTTTGTTACGCTCCATTCCTCGTCATCGGTTTCCTTGGAGACAGCGACACATTCATACCCTCCTGGGAGACTTCCAAGTTTTTCCCATCGCCCTCTTGTCTAAATCGCTCGATCTGCCAATCTGCAACAGTCGAGTGGATGAGAACACTCCTGTCTAGAGGGCAAGGCCTTGTTATAATGGGTTAAGGATGCTTCATATGCAGTAGCTCTGCTTGTAAAGAAGCACAAAGTCTCGGCACAACGCAGAATGTGGTTATACGTTGAGTTTATTTGCCCTCCAAGATAAGCGAAAACCTTTTACAGGGTTCCCATGCTGTTTGACCAATGCAGTGATATGAGTTTAAGTGATTTACGATTACTGGATTTAAAAATGTTCATAATTTTGATTTGATATTCATGTTTTCAAAATTACGGCTCTGGGACGGACAGATCAGATACTGTAGATTATCAGTGCTTTACGCTGTGGTGCCTCCAATCAAAGGCCTTTCAGTTTAGCTGACCTTCAAGCCAGGTCTGTCGACAGCATAATTGAGCAGCAGAACTCCAGACTGCAATGATGTCCTTCAAGGACCTTCATAATAGATCTTGGCATATGAGTGCTGTAGCAAACCCCATTCATTCTTCATTCAAATGAAAGCTCTACCACCTATGATCAATGCCTTTTAAATGCAAATTATTCCTTCACATCCATTTTTCTTATGGAATGACTTCCTAGCATAAGCCTTTTCTTCATTTACACGGTACTATACTTGTATACAAGGGAATTACATCAGAAGCATGTTGTGATTTTGAAATGATAACAATCACGCTTTATTTTAAGGTCCAATACTCACCATTAACTACAACTTTTAGCTCAAACTCCTAATTTGCTGCTTCTTAATAGTTAGGTAGTTGTTAAGTTTAGGTATTGGGTAGGATAGGGATGTAGAATATGGTCATACGCAATAAGAAAAAGGCAAAATGTAATTAATTAGTCATGCTAAGCAGTAAACTAGTTACTAGTGAGAATTGGCCCTTCACTACAATGTTAACATTATGACTATAGGGTGTATCAGCCATTTGGCCACACTTAAATATAACAAAAGTAAATGAAGGACATAATGATAACACAAAGGACATACTTGAGTTCGTTGTCTGCTTTACTGACTAAAACGCAGCAACGTTACCAAAGGTTATAGATTTACAAAAAAAGTTATTAAAAAAAATCAGATAAAAGAAACATAACCTATTAAACTATGGTTAGGTTAGGCTGATATATCTAACAAAACCATAACGAAGCCCACTGCTGCCCTCTAGTGGCAAAATTGGTATTTTGGGAACAGTTGGCACTTTGCAGTGTTAGCAAAATATACAGGAACTCAACTAAAAAAAAATATATATATATTATATAAAATTTTTAAAAAAAATTTAAAAAAAAAAAATTGATTCAGTTTAAAATATTCTCCATAGCTAGCTTACGTTTTATATTCATTATATCATTGAAATTGATATCATAAACAATTGTATTACAGTTATTATCATAAAGATCTTTATTCCGCTTTAATAGATTTACAACGCATACCAAAAGAAAAAGTCGGGGGTAGGGGAAAAAAAAGAAAAAAAAAAAAAAAAAAAGAAAAAAAAAAGTACAACAAGGGGGGAAAGTGTCCCAAAATACCCTGTATGCATATGCATTTGCTGAAAGTGTCAGTTCGGGTCAAGAGGTCAGCCGCAAACACACTAAGGTCTTGTGTCCATTTTCCTGAGGAGGATTTTAGGTTAGAGTCTCCACAAAGGTTTAAAATGAAAAAGGATATATAACAAAACTAAAATACCAGCAAATGTCAGAGTAGCTAAATATAGTGAAGATTCAAATGCACTACCACGCCACCCCATAAAATTGAAAACAAAACAAATAAGACAGGCTTGTTTATGGATAAAATGAAACGTTAAAGTCCAAAAAGAGGACGAAGCTTAGAATGGCGTGAACTGTATGTGATGCATCCATTTATTAAACCTCTTGCCCCCTTGCCTTTTATCTGAGAAGCATGTTTAGTCCTTGGCTACAGAAGCAGAATATGATGCATTGTGGTATAAGAAACAGAAGTAGCCCTGAGAATGTGTATTAGCTACTTTTGTCCCCACCAAAGACGCCAATACTGTTGAATCATAGACATTGAAACCTGAGATCAGGTGCCTTTGAAAGGCAAGTTGTTTACCGAGAATCAAATAAACATGAGCTGGACTGTTTCGCACTGATGGGATAACCCAACATGCCCCCCAAAACAGAAATAAAAAAAAAAAAAAACAAACAAAAACAAGCCCCAAAGCGTCTCGGGTTGGAGTTGACTGCAACTTTTGGTTGCTACTTGAACAGACATACAATTAATTCATCGGGATCCATAACCTCTACGCAAATCATCTCTCGCCCTTCGTGATTTCTGGGATCTCAGATCTTCAAAAACTGAAAAAAAAAAAATCATTTTCGACTTGATTTAAAAGCTACGAAACCAAATGGAAAACCGGAAGCGGAGAGTTCAGAGTGCTCGGGTGCTGCTCGTCAAGAGTCCTCAGTCCCAGAGTCGTCTTCATCATAGCAACAGTCCTCATCTTCCTCTTCATCGTCGTCTAACTCCTCATCACCATAGTAGTCGTCATAGAATAAGGTGGAGCCCTCGTCGACAGGTGGGGCGCGGGTACGGATGCAGTATTCGGCCAGCGTGGTGGGCACCTTCACCCCGTCCCGCTCAGCGTCAGCTTTGGTGGCTAGAACCTGCTTCCTGTGAACAGGACCAAACCATGCAGTTGAGTGTATTTTTTCTTTGTATTATTACTTAATCATCAGCCTGACAAAACTGCCACAAAGATAAAGATTTACGGTCTTCCCTCGCAAGATTACATTACAAACTATTTGTTAGATTCATAAACTGATTTCGCATTTATGAATGATTATGAAGACATTACTTTATGTCCAATCCTGATTTCAAGGTTAGAATTATGGCAGCGATAGAATAATTTTTTTCTGCTACATCTGTGGGTGTTCTACTACAACCAATCAGTGACAGAAAATGGCAGAATTTGTGTATTTATAAACTTGTTTATGTAAAGTTCTTTCGCATTAAATGGAGTATTTGACCATTTTTCCACACCTTTGCAGATCGTAAATTAAAAGATAGATTAATACTTTTTGATAAGTGCATTATAGCCGATACACACATATATATTTATATACACACACACACACACACACACACATATATATATATAATACGTGGGGAAAAAAAGTATTTAGTCAGCCAACCAATTGTGCAAGTTCTCCCACTTAAAAAGATGAGAGAGGCCTGTAATTTTCATCATAGGGTATACCTCAACTATGAGAGACAAAATGAGAAGAAAAAAAATCCAGAAAATCACATTGTAGGATTTTTAAAGAATTTATTTGCAAATTATGGTGGAAAATAAGTATTTGGTCAATAACAATTTCATCTCAATACTTTGTTATATACCCTTTGTTGGCAATGACAGAGGTCAAACGTTTTCTGTAAGTCTTCACACACTGTTGCTGGTATTTTGGCCCATTCCTCCATGCAGTCTCCTCTAGAGCAGTAATGTTTTGGGCTGTCGCTGGGCAACACAGATTTTCAAATCCCTCCAAAGATTTTCTATGGGGTTAAAATCTGGAGACTGGCTAGGCCACTCCAAGACCTTGAAATGCTTCTTACGAAGCCACTCATTCGTTGCCCGGGCGGTGTGTTTGGGATCATTGTCATGCTGAAAGACCCAGCCACGTTTCATCTTCAATGCCCTTGCTGATGGAAGGAGGTTTTCACTCAAAATCTCACGATACATGGCCCCATTCATTATTTCGTTTACACGGATCAGTCGTCCTGGTCCCTTTGCAGAAAAACAGCCCCAAAGCATGATGTTTCCACCCCCATGCTTCACAGTAGGTATGGTGTTTCTTTGGATGCAACTCAGCATTCTTTCTCCTCCAAAAACGACAAGTTGAGTTTTTACCAAAAGTTCTATTTTGGTTTCATCTGAACATATGAGCATTCTCCCAATCTCTTCTGGATCATCCAAATGCTCTCTAGCAAAACTTCAGACGGGCCTGGACATGTACTGGCTTAAGCAGGGGGACACGTCTGGCACTGCAGGATTTGAGTCCCTGGCGGCGCAGTGTGTTACTGATGGTAGCCTTTGTTACTTTGGTCCCAGCTCTCTGCAGGTCATTCACTAGGTCCCCCCGTGTGGTTCTGGGATTTTGCTCACAGTTCTTGTGATCATTTTGACCCCACGGGGTGAGGGATCTTGCGTGGAGCCCCAGATCGAGGGAGCTTATCAGTGGTCTTGTATGTCTTCCATTTTCTAATAACTGCTCCCACAGTTGATTTCTTCACACAAAGCTGCTTACCTATCGCAGATTCAGTCTTCCCAGCCTGGTGAAGGTCTACAATTTTGTTTCTGGTGTCACCTTTGACAGCTCTTTGGTCTTGGCCAAGGTGGAGTTTGGAGTGTGACTGTTTGAGGTTGACAGGTGTCTTTTATACTGATAACGATTCAAACAGATGCCATTAATACAGGTAAAGAGTGGAGGACAGAGGAGACTCTTAAAGAAGAAGTTACAGGTCTGTGAGAGCCGGAAATCTTGCTTGTTTGTAGGTGACCAACTACTTATTTTACCGAGGAATTTACCAATTAATTCTTTAAAATCCTACAATGTTGATTTTTCTGGATTTTTTTTTTCTCATTTTGTCTTTCATATTTGAGGTATACCTATGATGAAAATTACAGGCCTCTTTCATCTTTTTAAGTGGGAGAACTTGCATAATTGGTGGATGACTAAATACTTTTTTGCCCCACTGTGTGTGTGGGTGTGTATATATATATATATTTTTTTTATAATATATATATATATATTTATTTTATATATATATATATATATATATTATAGATAGATATATCTATAAATATATATATGCTATAAGGTTGTGGTATATATATTATATATAATATATATTATATTATATATATATATACAGTATATATAATTTATATATATATTATGTGGGTATAGATATTATATATCTATATATATTATATGTATGTGTGTATATATATATATATTACTATATATATATATATGTATGTGTGTATATTATATATATATATATATATATATGTAGGTGTGTATTATAGATCTATTATATATATATATATATATATATATATATGATGTGTGTATATAGATATTATATTATATATAGCAAGCTATATATAATATGATTGAAAAAAATCCTCAATTTGTGAAAATAACTTTACATGATGGGATTTTAAAAATATTTTTTAGTTAATCAGGGCTTTTTTTGCAAATCAACAGATATTTTTCTTCGAATGCAAGGCTGTGTTATAGATGTGAGCACAAATGGATGAAAATGTTTTCTGGCACCTGATGATCTCTGCGTATTCGCGGTCTTTCCCCTTACTGTCCCTCCATTTGCGGTACATGACAGAGGCGTCCACGTTGGCAGGCGAGAAGGTGTTGGGCTCATTCAGCAGCGAGATAACACTCAATAAGATCGTCCTGAAAGGGAAGCAGATATCAGCTGCTTAAATGAAACTAATTTGGCTTAATTATTGATCTCAAACTGTTGAGGCGTAACAGAGAAGAAAAGGTATTGTGCAAAGAATCACAAGGGAAACTGCTATTAACATTGCAGTCTAAATTTATGAGCGAATTTGGTTTTTGTAAAATTCTGTTGTACCTCACATTCTGTGTTGGATTCCATCTCTCTGACGGCAGTTCCCCGCTCTGGGGATCGTCCACTGGTGGGTGCAGTATGGAAATACACACGTCGCCATTCTGAAATCATGTTAACTTGTTAAACATCGGTCATGCTTATTTTAGATGACTTTAATAATGCTTAGTTTCATAAAATACTATTAAAAAGATGCAAGTAATTAATTGTGAATAATTTGACTAAGTTGACATGATTCAGTTTAAATTACTTAAATTGGCTTTTTAATAATTTTTTGTTATTGTATATAATAACATTAACATTCGGGTTTGAAAGTCTTAAACCACTAGTGAAATTTTTCCACATTTATATTAAAAAGTTAGATTAACAACATTAAAACAGAGCAAACTGTAAATTTATTTACATTATTACTATTATAACTGAACTGATTTTAATCGAAAAGCTGCTTTGAAGCATTTGTTATTGTATAAAGCACTATATAATTCCTTGTGTGTGTAACATACTTGGTAATACCGCTCTTTTTGACCTTTCTGGGGAAAAAAAAAACTGCTTGATAACCTAGAAACTACTTCTTTATATTAAATTCGTTTAAATTAAATAGATATTAAAATGCCGATTTTCAAATGGAAATTGAATATTAGCATAGCCATATCCAATCATAATGCATTCAATTTACTACATTCAGTTCCTCATTTAAGGTAACAGATTGTTTACTAATGTCAAAGCAATTATGATGGTCAAATGAGGTTAATTCATTTCCTACATGAATTAATTTCATTTTTTTAAAAAGGTAACACAATGATTATTATTATATATTTTTATAGTTAAATGAATTATAATTTAATTAAATGATATTAATGTAAATGTGTTATTTTAAGCCAAACAACTGCTGATCAGGCTTTGTGTAGACTAACCTCATAGATGTTGGGATGCCACATCTTGGTGAGGAATCTGAAGGCAGGGGGAGAGTACGGGTAGTCGATGGGGAATTTGATACGTGCCTGGAAGAAATAACACATACATTAGGGAATGGATGTAATGGTACATTGTCTTCCAATGATACGTGATGAAGCACAGAGCCACTCAATGGAGCAATATAATGCCAATATCCACGATCTCTACCGGTGCTGTACAGCTTTGTCATTCAACTACTAAATAAACCTCCACGACACATTTTAATGACGTATTCATTGTTTAAGTGGTAAAAACTTGGGTTTATTAAAAGAATACCTCATGCACCAACAGACAAGATGAAAAATCAAGTGGTACCCTTGGTATGTTTTTCATTTGAGAATATCTGATTTAACTGAAAGCCTGCTACAAGTTAAGCTACCATCTGCAACACAACCAAACAGCATATAAACTGATTTGTGGCACAGGCTGATAATCTGTCCTTTATTTGGACAGAAGACTCCAAGCATGTAGCAAAACACACATCCTCAACATGTATAAATACTACTAGTTGAAAGCATGAACTCTACTGTAGGCTTCATTTGGGTGTTAACGGACAGAATTGGCAACACAAGTATCTAGGTTGTACGCACCATCTACTTTTTATAGTTCATTATTCACAGGTCCCCTACAGAGCTGGGGTTCCCAAACTTGTGCCAGCTTATTTACTTGTAATGCTAACATTCTTAAGAAAATGTAAGCAGTGCTTGCTGTGCAAAACTTGCTGCCACGTTGCCAAAGAGTTTTACCATTTTCCTATTTGGCTGATCAGGTGTTTTTGGTGGTTGAGGCAAAAGAGGCCAACCTTTAAGTCTCTGGTATTTTAGTCCCTAGATAAGACTAGACATGGATTAGCATGAGCTATTAAGAATTTTTAATAAACAAAAATCAGAAGTTACATTTTGATTTATTTTGAAATAATATATTTGTATTATGAATAATAAATGTAAAGGTGTATTATTCTTAATAACATTAATAACGCTTAGTGTCTCGTGGAAGCGGAATCTCAATAACCCTCAATATCATGGACCATCATTTAAACATTAGAATTGGCGGCACCATATTCAAGGTCTGAACTTGTATTGCTGAATTCAGAACCCAAACGATTACACGCTGAATCTGTGACATGCACATCTATGTTCATTTGAGCATAAACAAACCTTTTATACATACATCCTCTCAAATCCTTCACAATCTGTAGCAAGCTGAGCCTGGTGCCTTTCAGTACAGTGGGTGGTGGGCACACATGCATATGGACCACTCCACAACCCCCACCACAGCACACATTTGCTGATTTGGCACGGTCAGCTGGTGTGTGCTTTAAAGGCCCAGCTCTCGGAAGGGGTACTGGGGGGTTGGGATAACCAGCAACCAAACACACACATACACAGGGGGCACCTGTACGTATCAAGTGCTACTCAATTCCTGAAACCCAAGTAGTGTAGGGCAACTTTCAAGCAAGCAAGCCTATTAAACCACAAGTAGGGATCCTTGTGAGAAGGTAACGGTATTACATTTCGCCGGAGGTAGCTTACAGGAGTCCTTCGACACTGCACATGACCCGACACACACAAGCTCTTGTGACAGCCATGTGTGCAGAGCGTCTCGCTTTAGCTACATTACCTAATGACTAGATGAGACTCAAACTTTAAGGACAGGGATGTGCAAAGTTACAGATTTATGACCATTTATGATTTTAATGGTTGCATTTTTACATTCTTTGCAGGTGCAACATTAACAGTCTTTCAGTTTGTATAACATACACCATAGCTAAGACTTTGGTACCAACTGACTGGCAGAAAACTCGTATAGCCATGTACGTTTTTTTTAGTCATATTTTTACAATTACTGCTTGTGCAGCATCAACAGTATATAAAATGTTACGATATACATGACAGCCAAGACTTTGCCACCAACCGACCAGTTAAAAGCATATGTGGCAGTGTACGATTTTTGCGGTCATATTTTTACAATCAAGTGCAACATCAACAGTCTATAAGACTGTACGATATACAACATAGCCAAGACATTGGTACCAATCGGTCTGCTGAATGCTCAAATGGCAATTTACGATTTTCGCGAATGTTGTTTGCGCAACATCAACAGTCTACAAGACTGTACGATAAACAACATTAGCCAATACTTTTGTACCAGTCAAACGTATTGCCCCTTGAACACAACTGTAAGGCAAAATTTCTGACGCTGACAAAACTTCGTTAGAGGCAAAAATTGATGGAAAATTTAGGAACTGATACCATGTATGAACAACAGATCAAGATTAACACTTTCAGAGTAGAGAGACAGGGACAGCCCACAAGGCTATCGTGCCGACAACTAAATTTTTTGATGTCAAATTCTCACAAACTACTCGCAATTCCTCAAAACACCACAACATCAATTATTTCAATGCTATTTCTCCCAACCACGAAAATAACAAAGAAAAAACCCAATGTGGCTACACATCTGAGAAGTTACGTCTCTAAATTAATCTTCTAAAATAAAAATTCTTTACATTCAGTGAAAAGGAAGTGGACAATTACATTATACGATTCATCAGGATGAGTGCCATACGATGCGTTACCACTTAATGTTTCTCGACCAGCTGATTCAGCAGATGTTAAACTTCACGAACGAGCCGCACACAGCATTTGGTTTACAAGAGCAACTCATTCTGGAATACACTCATATCCGCATTACGTAATGTATTTGTTTAATGTGAAATGCTAATGACAATGTGGGCCTCTTGGAATAAACCAGCAACCGGTAGAGGAAAGGAAACGTAGACACGCTCTCTACCAGTCACAACAGGCACGCCAGTTTTGGAACAGAGGAAGAGAATCCCATGGACATTGGGTTGGAAGAGGAAATAAACCAGGTCACTGCTGCTCTCCTTGAACAAACGGTCCTGTTCTCCTACACCACCTTTATTCTCCTCATCTTCCGGTGCCTGATCTCACTTCCTCCATCCCAACGGAAACATTAGAGAGGACAGGGAAATTGTGTCCTTCAGGGTAAACTACATGAGGGAGAGACAGTCCCTGAGGACCAGAGGTAGTAACTTGTTCTTTTAATTCACACCATTGCTTCATTTGACACCAAAAGCTAGTCAAGAATGAACTGGGATCCACCGGAAGCAGGTAATTAGCCTAATTAGTGGGCCATAAAGTTCTCTGTGAAGAACTAGAGCACTTGTCGACTGTGGACTGATCCATCAGATACATTTGTTCAGACTGTGTAGTCTTGTATTTCGGTGTAATATCTGTTGCTTACACCTTGCTGATACCAATGACAGCTGCTGTAGCATTGGAGCAATGATTGACGACAGATTGGGTGCCGCCTTCTGGTTCAGTGGGAAAAATCAATAAGCCAATAGATCACAGGGGGAATCATAAAATCCCTTTTATGATTACAATCATATTAAAATCAAAAGTTATAACCATGCATTTTGATTAAAAAAAAAAGTAATTTTATAGGCTTTTATGCCTTTAATGGACAGGACAGTAGAGAGCAAACAAGAAAGCACTGGGTGGAGAGAGGCGAGCAGGATCAGCAAAGGACCTCGAGACAGGAATCAAACTCGGGTCACCATGAGCACAGTTGCACTGTACTGTATATGTCAGCGCACTAACCACAAGGCTATTGGCGCCAATATGCATTCGCGATTTACACCATTTATTTTTTATTATGAAGCTGAATTTTTCTATTTACCACAGCTATAACTGACTGCTGATTTACCAATTTTTGTAGTCCGTTTAATATCAAATTGAGAGAAATTATCCAATTTAGCAACGTTATTAATGGATTGCTTGATTTATTTATCTATTTTGTTGACAATTTGACGATCAAACTGTGAATTTATCCATTTACCAATGTTTATAATATGAATATAATCTGCTTACCAATGTTAGTAATTGATTACATTTACTGAATTCTTAGGCAAATCGATTATCAAATTGTACCAATGGATTTCACAGAAGTTAAAAGTTAAATATGAAAATCAATAAATCAAGACAAACTGATATTCAAAAGTTGATTTACCATTTAATAGGATGTTTGATTTAACAATTTCATAGTTTATTTTTGTTTATCAAATTGAGAATTTATTTACCAGTGTTTATAATTTACTGTTCGATCTGTCTATGGATTTTCATAGACTTTATTTGAATTTATTTCTAGCTTTGAATTGTAAATTCTCTAGTTTTTCCCAGGTATTGTACACAACGGCTTGATATTTGCTTCTAAATATGAATATAAGGACCAACAACAGTACACTCTAAAAATGCTGGGTTAAAAGGGGACAAACCCAGCTATTGGGTTAAAAGGGGACAAATCCAGCTATTGGGTTAAAAAGGGACAAACCCAGCTATTGGGTTATAAAGGGACAAACCCAGCTATTGGGTTATAAAGGGACAAACCCAGCTATTGGGTTTAAAGAGGGACAACCAGCTATTTGGGTTTAAAAAGGGACAAACAAGTATTGGGTTAATAAAAGGGACAAACCCAAGCTATTGGGTTAAAAAGGGGCAAACAGCTATTGGGTTAAAAAAGGGAAATATAAAACCAGCTATTGCGGTTAAAAAGGGACAAACCCAGATATTGGGTTATAAAGGGACAAACCCGTAGTGGATCAAAAGGGACAAACCCAGCATTGGGTTAAAAAGGCGAAGTTTTTTGGACAAACCCAGCAAATGGGTTGTTTTGACCCAGCAGTTGGGTTGTTTGAACCCAAATGTGGGTCAAAAAAAACACAATAGTGGGTTTTGTCCCCTTTGTACCCAGCATTTTTTTAGAAGGGTACATTTCTTAACCACCTGATTCTCAAATGAAAAGGATGTTCATTACCGTTTCTTATCAATACCAGACATCTGGAACGAGTTCATTTGAGTTGTTATTACGGGTGAATCACTCCAAACACTAAATGAAGCTAGAACAGGACCAGTTAGTGTGTCAGTCTCTGGTTTCTGTGACAGTCTGGCGAGGGGGGGGGGGGTAAATGACTCGACTGCCAGGATGAGTCCAAGCACGGCCAAGCCAGCTCACATCACCTGCCACAGGGCCTGGGTGTGTGCACGCTTCACTGGAGCGACGAGCCAATCAGGAGCCAACCCTGCTACCTGTCAGCTCAGCGCCACGTGTAAGAACTTGAAGCCTGCTTAGAGAGATCCTACTCATGAGAACTTAATGACTGCGCCAAATCTTTCTTAGCTGGAAAAATGAAGCTAGATACAGAGTGACGCTAGGGGTGGGTGACATGACCAAAATCTGACAACCACGAGATGAGTAATTTTGTATTACAGGAACAATTTCTCATTCCATTAAAATTATATTTAGTCAGAAATTAAAATTAAAAAGGCTTATACAGTCTTATAAAAAGACTGTTGATTAAATTCTGATTGGATGAGCAGTGTTTGAAGTTGATGTAGCCTAAATTGACTATAAAATGCACACCGTACATTCTATGCTAATAAGTAAAAATGAGTTAAAATAATGAACTATATTACATGATGGAAAAACACTTAGTACCAGTTTATTGTACATTGGTATCTGTTGTTGCAGTTTAAAAAACAATGTATTAATAATAATAAGTTTGGGACACTTCTCATATTTCCCATATGACCAAAACCAATTAAATGGTATATAATTAAATTGTATACTATTTTGTCCAAATAAAATAAAATCAAGTTTAGTTTAATACCATTTAAATGTTTAAATTCTTAGTAAAATTTAGGCATCACAACATTATTATGTAGGCTACTACAACATGAAAAGAAAATGGATATTAATTTTGAGATTAGAAAAAAAATATATATTAGTGTTTTTAAAGATTAACTTTCGATGACGGCAAAGGTCAAATAAATTAAAACAAATTTTAAAAATAAGTTAAATAGGGAAATTGACAGCGCAGTTAAATTAAATATCCAGTACTGACTATACCAATCAATAAATAATAAAGAATAATAATACTTATATTAAAACAACAAAGTTAAAATACTACATGGGCCATCAACAGAATTGGTGCAAAGTCAGAGTTGGAAACGCCTTGAATAAAAATGTGTCTTTTTCCACAAATTTTGTATGTATGCAAATTGTATAATATCCAATGTACACATTTCTAGTAATTGTACAGTTAATTCTCATATTGTATTTACAGAAAGTTTTGGAATAATTGTCCTTTCCAAATTTGTCACAACCGAAACTCTGTAATATATAATTTAATAAGGCGGCTTATATTGACCCATTAAGATCTTGCTTGCATCTTCCTTGTGAATATATCTTTTTCTATTTTATTAAAAAACGCTCAGAGGTAAATCAATAGCAATCACAATTTTAACAATATTTCAAGTGTGATTTATGAGATCTGTTGTTCTTTTAAAATCCAATTTTTCTTTGTAAAAGGTAAAAAGTTGACCATACTGATTTCCAACTTAAGGATTCTTTAGTTTGAATATACATTGAACAATCATAACATCAAAAAAAATGCAGAAGGGAAACCTGTCTGTTTTGCCGAAGTACAGTAGTGTGTGCAGGAAGTCATGGTTACTCATCTCTTCCTGTTGGAAGAGACGTTGAGAAGTTCCCAGGGCTGACCTGTTTCCTTCCTCACCACTAACAAACAGACACGGCTTTCCATATCAATGCAGGAAAACAACAGGAGAGAACTGAATTTTCACAGCTATGCATGGTTTCTAAAGATTAAACAATAAGAAAGAGAGACTCTACTGGCCCAACAAATGAGTTTTTAACCCAGGCTGCGACTCAGTAGCCAATGTTCCCAGCAAGTCGGTAGCCACTTGCTAATGTCATGATGTGTGGAGGTTGGTTGGCCAACATCTATACTCTTTGATGACACACAGGCACATCTATGAAGCTGGCCTAAATATAACTGCCATTGTTGTGGTCTGACAGAGGGACTTTGGTTGGACACAGCAGAAGATATTTAGCAGCAATAGTTTCAAATAAAATATATGTACATGTTTGTCTTCACAAAAAGTGCAGCTTGAAAGTCATATAAGGGGTTCAAAGCAAAAATCTTTGCTAATTTGATCAAATTTAGACTCAGATGTGACACTGACAGATGGAGCCATTACTATGACTGAGGTTTTCCTGTTGACAGACACTGTTCAACATGTAGAACACCAAGTGATAAAGCTCCAAATATGAAGCCATAGATTTGATCATTTAGGTTAGTGATAAATAAGGGAGTTCACTGTCCATCCTGAAAAAACTTTGTGGTTTATTATATTTAAAATAAACTCATACTTTGAACTTTAAACATCCGAGTCACACTGAGGGAACTTCACAACATTCAGACACTCTGTTCCAGTGAACTGTGTGTAAAAAGCAACTGATGGGAATTCTAGAGAACAACGAGGAACAATGGAGCAACTCTTTCATTGAGCACAGACCAAATTATGGACAAATGGAACGTTGGCGTTTAAAAGTTAGAACGCCGAACGTTCCCTTTAAAGAAACAGTACAGAACGAAACAAAACGAAAATTCTTTATAAAATAGTCATTTCTTCAGTGGAGCACAAAAGAAAATATTTTGTGGCAGCCTAGGTCACATCTTTTCATTTGTGTTCCACAGAAGACAGGCGGACAAACAGGTTTGGAACAATAGAATTTATTCCTTTAAAAGCGAATGACAAACATTTACAACGTTTACAGAGATCATAAACGATTTCAAAAACAAAGAGTCGCTCGTTTGCGAATGTTGAATGTGACGTTTTGAATTAGTTTGTGCATAAAAACTCGTCAAATTACATTTAAAGATACGATACAGCACTCACCTTAAAATACCCCCCCTCGTAGTGCGTATTCGGGGGTCCGAAAATCGCGACTTCCCAGTTGTACAAGTCCGACTCGTCGACTAAAGTTATTTTGAAGCCTTCAACCGGCTCGTCCTGAAAACTTTTCAGCTCTAACATTAAAGCTTTTTGGGAACTCGCAACATGATGGTGTCCACGCTGAGCCATATTCCGAAAACAAACGATCTGGCATTCAAAATAACTCCGCAAACAACTTTAGCTCGCCCGGCCGTTTCACCGCACACGCTCAAGCGAACAAACTCAAGATAAGTCACTCGATGAAAAATTACGCTCAGCGAGTAACAGCCCCGGCCGAGTTGCTGTTCGCGTCGGGCATTTGAAGTACCGTGTTAAGCACCTGCCGTCGATATTAAACGTGTTAAGATTAATCAAGCGTTCCGCTATAAACATGCGAGCAGCGCAGCTTGTTTGAGAGTCTCGCTCCCTCCCCCAGCGACACTCTATAGGACACCGTGCCTGCAGCTGAAGATCACGGCCCGCCTAATACACCTCCTGCAACCAATGGAGCTTGAGCAGCTTAACCCACCGAGAAAAACACAGCACAAGGAAACATTTCAACCGCGCTTAAATATACTTTATATTGCTACGTTGACTTTTTACTCCAACACTGTATGGGGTAAGTTCTATCTATCTATCTATCTATCTATCTATCTATCTATCTATCTATCTATCTATCTATCTATCTATCTATCTATCTATCTATCTATCTATCTATCACAATTTAAAAAGGTGTTTAAGTAGGTCTTTGAAACCAAAACCACAATTTGTGGCTCTATCTATCTATCTATCTATCACAATTAAAAAAAGGTGTTTAAGTAGGTCTTTGAAACCAAAACCACAATTTGTGGCTCTATCTATCTATCTATCTATCTATCTATCTATCTATCTATCTATCCTCGAATCTATCACAATTTAAAAAGTTTTTAAGTAGTATTTGAACCAAAACCACAATTTGTGGCATATCGATCTATCTAGCTACTATATATCTATCATCTTACATTTAAAAGGTGTTTAAGTAGTCTTTGAAACCAAAAACAACAATTTGTGGCATTCTCTATCTATCATCTATCTATCGATCTATCCATCTTAAAAGGTGTTTAAGTAGGTCTTTGAAACCAAAACCACAATTTGTGACATTATCTATCTATCGATCTATCTATCTTCACCATTTAAAAACGTAGTTTTAAGTAGGTCTTTGAAACCAAAACCACAATTTGTGGCATTATCTATCTATTTATCTATCTAGCTATCTATCTATCTATCACAATTTAAAAAGGTTTTTAAGTAGGTCTTTGAAACCAAAACCACAATTTGTGGCATTATCCATCTATCCATCTATCTATCTATACATCTATACATCTATCCATCTATCCATTCAAAAGTCTTTAAGTAGGTCTTTTAACCAAACCACAATTTTGGCATCTATCTATCTATTTATATATCTATCTATCTATCACAATGTAAACGGTGTTTAAGTAGGTCTTGAAACCAAAGCCCACCATTGTGGCTTAATCTATCTATTCTATCTATCTATCAAATTTGTAAAAAGTTGTTAAGTAGGTATTTGAAACCAAACCACAAGTTGTGCATTATTAGCTAATCTATTAGCTATCTATCTATTATCTATCTATCCACAAGTTAAAAAGGTTTTTACGTAGCTTGCAACAAAACCACAATTTGGGCATTATCTATCTAAGCTATCTATTTGATTCTTATCTATCTATCACACATTTTAAAAAGGTTTTAAGAGGTCGTTTGGAAACAAAACCACAATTTGGACATTATCTATCTATCTATCTATCTATACAATTAAAAAGGTTTTTAAGTTGCTCTTTGAAACCAAACCACAATTTGTGGCATTAATCTATCTATCTATCTATCTATCTATCATCTATCTATCTTCTAGCATCGATATAGCTATCTATCTATCATCTATCACAATTAAAAAGGTGTTAATTAGGCTTTGAAACCAAAACCAAATTTGTGCCATTAGCTATTTCTATTTATCTATCTATCTATCTATCACAATTTTAAAAGGTGTTTAAGTAGGTCTTTGAAACCAAAACCACAATTTGTGGCATTATCTATCTATCTATCTATCACAATTTAAAAAGGTTTTTAAGTAGGTCTTTGAAACCAAAACCACAATTTGTGGCATTATCTATCTATTTATCTATCTTGCTATCTATCTATCTATCACAATTTAAAAAGGTGTTTAAGTAGGTCTTTGAAACCAAAACCACAATTTGTGGCATTATCTATCTAATCATCTTGCTATCTATCTATCTATCTTCACAGATTGTTAAAAAGGTGTTTTCCAGTAGGTCTTTGAAACCAAAAACACAATTGTGAAATTATCTATATATCTATCTATCATTAGCTATCTATCTATATCTATCTATTCTATCATCTATCTATCTATCTATCTATCACAATTTAAAAAGGTGTTTAAGTAGGTCTTTGAAACCAAAACCACAATTTGTGGCATTATCTATCTATCTATCTATCTTGCTGTCTATCTATCTATCACAATTTAAAAAGGTGTTTAAGTAGGTCTTTGAAACCAAACCACAATTGTGCCAGTATCTATCTATCTATCTATCGATCTATCTATCTATTTATCTATCTATCTATCTATCACAATTTAAAAAGGTCTTTAAGTAGGTCTTTTTAACCAAAACCACAATTTGTGGCATTATCTATCTTATCTATCTATCTATCTATCTATCTATCTATCTATCTATCTATCTATCTATCTATCACAATTTAAAAAGGTGTTTAAGTAGGTCTTTGAAACCAAAACCACAATTTGTGACATTATCTATCTATCTATCTATCACAATTTTAAAAGGTGTTTAAGTAGGTCTTTGAAACCAAAACCACAATTTGTGACATTATCTATCTATCTATCACAATTTAAAAAGGTTTTTAAGTAGGTCTTTGAAACCAAAACCACAATTTGTGGCATTATCTATCTATCTATCTATCTATAATCATCACAATTTAAAAAGGTTTTTAAGTAGGTCTTTGAAACCAAAACCACAATTTGTGGCATTATCTATCTATTTATCTATCTTGCTGTCTATCTATCTATCACAATTTAAAAAGGTGTTTAAGTAGGTCTTTGAAACCAAAACCACAATTTGTGACATTATCTATCTATCTATCTATCTATCTAATCTATCTATCTATCTATCACAATTTAAAAAGGTGTTTAAGTAGGTCTTTTTAACCAAAACCACAAGTTGTGGCGATCTATCTATCTATCCATCTATCTAGCTATCTATCACAATTTAAAAAAGGTGTTTAAGTAGGTCTTTGAAACCAAAACCACAATTTGTGGCATTATCTATCTATCAATCTATCTATCTATATATCACAATTTAAAAAGGGTTAAGTAGGTCTTTTTAGCCAAAACCCATTGTGGCATTATCTCTCTATTATCATCTATCTATCTATCACAATGAAAAAGGTTTTAAGTAGGTCTTGAAACCAAAACCACAATTTGTGGCATTATCTATCTATTTATCTATCTATCTATCTATCTATCTATCACAATTTAAAAAGGTGTTTAAGTAGGTCTTTGAAACCAAAACCACAATTTGTGGCATTATCTATCTATCTTGCTATCTATCTATCTATCACAATTTAAAAAGGTTTTTAAGTAGGTCTTTGAAACCAGAAAACCCAATGGGTTGAATTATCTATCTATCTATTACTATATCTATCTTTCTATCTATCTATCTATAATCTATCTATCTATCTATCTACTATCTATCACCCATTAAAAAAGGTTTTTAAGTAGGTCTTTGAAACCAAAACCACAATTTGTGGCATTATCTATCTATCTATCTATCTATCTATCTATCTATCTATCTATCTATCACAATTTTAAAAGGTGTTTAAGTAGGTCTTTGAAACCAAAACCACAATTTGTGACATTATCTATCTATCTATCTATCTATCTATCTATCTATCTATCTATCTATCACAATTTAAAAAAGGTGTTTAAGTAGGTCTTGGACACCAAACCAAAATTTGGGACATTATCTATCTATCTATCTATTATCTATCTATCTAGCTCACATTAAAAAGGTTTTAAGTAGGTATTTGGAAACCAAAACACAATTTGTGGCATATCTATCTATTTATCTATCTGCATCTATCTATCTTCACAATTTAAAAGGGTTAGTAGGTCTTTGAAAACCAAAACCACAAGTTGGACATATTATCTATCTGTCTATCTATCATCATCTATCTATCTATCTATCACAATTTAAAAAGGTTTTTAAGTAGGTCTTTGAAACCAAAACCACAATTTGTGGCATTATCTATCTATCTATCTATCTATCTCTCTGTCTGTCTGTCTATATATCTGTCTATCTATCTATCTATCATCTATCTAAAAAGGATTTAAGTAGGTTCTTGTGAAAACAAACACAATTGGACATTATCTATCTATCTATCTAGTCACAATTTAAAAAGGTTTTTAAGTATGTCTTTGAAACCAAAACACAATTGTGGACAGTATCTACTATCTATCAATTAAAAAGGTTTTAATAGGTCTTTGAAACCAAAACCACAAGTTGTGCATTATCTATCTATCATTATCCATTAACTATCTATCACAATTTTAAAAAGGTTTTAAGTAGGTCTTTGAAAACAAAAACCACATTTTGGCATTACTAATCTATTTAGCTATCTTCTATTATTATCTATCTATTCTATCACAATTTAAAAAGTGTTAAGTAGGTCTGTGAACACCAAAACCACAATTGGTGCCATTATTATCTTCTACCTAATCTATCTATCTATCACAATTAAAAGGGTTTAGTAGGTCATTTGAAAACAATAACCACCATTTGTGGCATTATCTATCTATCTATCTATCTATCTATCGATCACAATCTTAAAAAGGTGATTTAAGAGTATTTAACCAAAACCACATTTGTGGCATATCTATCTATGCAATTCTATATATCTATCTATCACAATTTAAAAAGGTGTTTAAGTAGGTCTTTGAAACCAAAACCACAATTTGTGGCATTATCTATCTATTTATCTATCTATCTATCTATCACAATTTAAAAAGGTGTTTAAGTAGGTCTTTTTAACCAAAACCACAATTTGTGGCATTATCTATCTATTTATCTATCTATCTATCACAATTTAAAAAGGTGTTTAAGTAGGTCTTTGAAACCAAAACCACAATTTGTGACATCTATCTATCTATCCTCACCCTACAAGATATTTCATAGATAAATTAAATATCTAATTCAAATTTCTCCTAATTAATAAGGTTTTAATATTACAATAGACAAACCAGGAAATTAAGTTGCTTTAAGATGATTTATAAATCATGTTTTACATTTAAAATGATTCATGAATAACAAATATGCAAATAAGTATTTTTTACTTTGTTCACTGCTTGTTCACACATGATTACAAACAGGAAACATAGTCGATCAAACAGAGGCAAACATTTGGTCTACATATAGATGTATGAATTTATTGGTGCACACATAAAACTATAGCATCCTTCTCAAACTATTTTGCGTGGACCTCTCAAAAATGTTGCTTGCACATTATTGGTCATTCTTGTAGTTCATTTATTCATCTTAAAACATTATATTACATCATACAGTCGGAAAATACATATGAAGGAGTTGGACAGTACCTTCAAACGAAGAGCCATGAGAGTATATTTAATAAGCCAAATCCAGCAATATCTGCACTACAACTTGCCAGAGGGAAAACCTTATTAGATTAGCTGGGCCACTTCACTTGAATCACATTTAACAGCTAAAGTATTCATATTTATACGGACCCCCCAAATCCCCCCAAACTCCCTCTACTGATATTTATAATAATTTAATGCAAAATTAAATTTTTTTTTTTAAAACATTCCAAGACATTTTCTGAAGTTTATGTCCTTATAACAAATAAAAATACATTATACCATCAAAAGGTGTAATATGGTGAAGCCAACTTTTACGTAAAAAAAAGGAAACTAGAAAATAATTGTGACAATCAAGGAATGATAGGGTTTTCTACGTAAGTGTTCATGTATTAGTCAAAAACAAACAAAAAGTAGGCAAAAGTTTACATTCCTACCCATGCAAGTTATAAATTTCAGTGTGACTTGTAGCACAAAATTCAGACTTGTTAATAATTAGTTGCTTTTCTCCACATCAGATGATTGAGTCCTCACAGGACCTGTAAAACACTAGAGATGTTGTATTTCCAGAAACGTTCTTTTACATCTGCTATTCAAGTCGCTTCTTGTTGATGAACTCACTCGTATGAAGGAAAACACTTGCAAGGTACCCTCAGGACAACGTCAGGTTTCATGAGCAGATCTCCACTATTTTGGTTGAGTCCTTACAACCGAGCGCTACAGCGTGCTGGATCTGACAGTTAAACAGGAATTACTTACAGCATGTGCCTGAATTAGTCAGTACAAGTTCATTAGTGTGGAAAAAAAGGCATTTAACAGCATAAAAAAAAAAGATGATTTGTAATTTGCAAACGTACAAGACGGCAGTTCTAAGAGCTAAAGAACACATGAAGCATGATTTTGGATGGTGTCAAAGCCACGGTGGCGTCCGACAGACGTGATACAGACCGAGCAGGTGCACATTTAACTTTTTAGTCTCCCTTTAACAGAATTATATTCTCAAGACAGGTATTAGAAACATACAAGGGGTCATTTTAATATAATACTGTCCAGAAACATGAGACACTGTCAGTGTGTTAAACGGCATGTTTAAGGACTCTTTGGGGTTAAACCGTTTAATGATGAATGCTATCAGAAAAGAATTTCAATAGTACTTTAGTTTGTAAAAAGTATATAATATATATAAAAACCAAATCAATTAATCGCGTCACCGATTTAATCGCACCAAAATAATGTTAAATACTGCATGTTGTATGATGCCTATATCTATTATATATATCTAATATATATGTGGGTGTTTGTATATATAATAAATATAGATATATATATATACACACACACACAGGTATATATAGTAAATCAGATATGAATATATACATGTATGTGTGCATTTATATATACACATAAATATACACAGTTAACACGTATTATGTAAACACTTATTTTGGATGTGATTAATTGCGATTAATCGATTTGATGCGATTAATCTATTTGAGTTTTCCCCCCCAACAAACTACGGTACAAATCGAAATTATTCTGAGGTAAACCGGCAACTTGGAGATTTCATCCTTATGTTGTCCATTAGGGTTGCGGAAAATTTGAGTACATTTCTGGAAACACCTCTTTGCAACCCTAGCGTCCATTAACTGGAACATAAAAGTACAAGAATTACTATATCGGATTTGCAAGATGTAAAATAATCCGATTTTGTTCATTTTGCCACTTTCACTAACCGTCATTATCCTGAGCAAGGTTTGTTAGTGTGCAGTTTAGTTAACTATATGCAACTGTAGTATTATCTCCCAACATTAGGACACAAATAGTAGGGCTATCACATGATATCGCTAATATCACGTGGGATCGCAAATATAAACGTGGTCTAGAATGCAACCCTGTGTACCTAGATGTCCTATATGCGTGAGACTAAATGTGCAACTGCACTTATGAGTGAAATTAGTGCTCAGAGGCAGTTAAGAGTTTGAGGATGGGTCGTGGGAAGGATGTTTCTGGTCCGAAACCAGTCCTGCAAGGGCTAGCCTCCGAAAAGAGCAACACATACATGACGAAACTGGTAAGTAACAGAAATGTTGATGTTTAATGCAGAGAAAGGCGATGATGGAGTTCAGGACAGAAAAAAAAAAACCGCAACAAACAACACAACGCAAAACATAAAACAAGCACACAACTCAAGCATCGACAACGAAAAAAAATCCAGTTCTCAAGATGAAAGTCATGGACCGTTAAGACAATGGAAAGACCGTCAGAGAGACGAAGAAGCTGAGGAAGAGGATGAAGAAACAAAATGCACGTCGGAGGTCGAGGAGGGGAAACAAAGGCAAGAGAGGGACTTGAAATTTGTGGTCTTAAAAGAAGAACAGCAGAACGACTGATCCAATAAATACAAAGGAAGAGGAGGGACACGAGTCTCAGAGTGCGATATATGATTCTGAGCGTGTGTGGTTCAGCCTGCGCTGGGATGGGGGGTTCAGGGGGTTTCAGGGCGGTGAGGGCGAGGGGTCTCTCAGACACAATCAGCATTTCGAGAAGGTCTGCTTGATCTCATCCAGCACATTCCCCAGCAGCGATGGCTCGTCGCACTTGGCGTCGATGGAGACCGTCTGATCAGACTGGATGAAAGAGAAACGTAGGGTTTTAACGAATCATCTTCACAATCAGAATCATTACGAATCAGTTCATGTTCCAGATACTCACGGTTTTGACCAGCAAACAGACGTGGTGACCCTGGATCGACCTGCTGTACATGGAGGCGCAGGAGTCAATCCTCTCCACAACTGCAAACACAGGAAACAAGAGAAGAACAGATTTAAGGGTGTCCATATTTTGAAAGGTATCACAGGTATCTTTGTGAAGTCGGCGCACCGGAGAAGTGATGGTGGAAGCAGATCCTGGCCAGCAGGTGGTGGAAGGGCATGTTGATCCCCTCTAGCCGTAGAGAGCTGCCCTTCAGGTCGCCCGACTCCAGCAGCTTTGCGTATGCGTCACTGACAACACAAGGTATGAACGCTCAGCTATATCAAATACAGTACAGTCTTTGATTTAGTTTGAAACAATTAACAACAGCCCTAATATAAATAACAAAAATATTTTCATCATCCACACCCAAATTAAAAAATACAAATTTAATAGTTAACACTTTTTGCGAAATATGGGGTGGAGAAAAATAAATAAATCAGAAACCAATTGTGATTTTTTTTTTATTTTTTAGAAAAGCTCCAGGTTTGCCCAAAGTTTGAGAATATTAATCAAAATTACTATAAAAATAATAATTATTATTATTTTTTACCTTATAATACATGCTATAATATTCTAATATATATTTTTATATTAGTACTACTACCAAATAAAAATTGACTACAAATGCTATTAAATATTATTAGCATTAAAAAAATATATTTTATATTACAGTACAACTAAATTACAACACTAATAATTATGGCTGTCTTTACTGATTCAATAAATGCTCTATTTTATTTGGGGAAAATGTGGGAGAGGGGAAATTATAATATGACATTTGGGCTGTTACCAAACAAATAAAATCATTATCAACAAAATTCATCTTTGCAATGCAGAGGAAACACAGAAGCTTCATCCTGCAGTGGCATTTGCTGTGCTTCACAGTTTATGCAGGACATAGAATGCGTTAAACTGCAGTTACAAATGCATAAATAATGTTTTGATATATTAAACATTAAAACGTTGAATATATTTGAAATGATTTAACTAATAAAAAGATACTTTGAATGTGAAATTAAAACCACCAGTAGGTGGCAGCAAGTCACTGTTAATAAGTGAGTCACTGTGATTGAACCTGCGATTCATTCATGAACGAAACCGCCATGTTGCTCGAGACACAAAACAAGTGGTGTGCTGTTTGGAATTATTTTGTTGGCAAATTGCGCAAAAAAAAAAAACGGAAATATGTGTCTAAAACACAAGTCGCTTAATTACTGTTTATTGAATGCTGTAAAAAAAAAAAAAAAAAAAAAAAAATCAACATCACATTTGTAATCATGGTCATTTTTGGAAAAAAAACAGCACTCTTCATTTGAAATTGATCAACTATATGAAGTGGTATAAATTAGTGCTGTGCAAAGATTCATTTTTAAAAAAAAATCATGATTAATCGCATGATTTTCTGCGATTAATCACATTATGCACAAAATATCAATAATGAATTCAAAAGAACCCTCCTGTGACCCATGGTTTTCTGTATGAATGATATCAAAACCCTTCGCAGCCAACGGACTAAATTCATATAAAAAACGGTGATACAACGCGCGATAAAATAATTGTCGTTGTGATCAATTAATGTGGTAACGCAATAACGTGTTAACTTGCCCGCCCTAGGTATAAATATATAAATTTTCTGTCCAGTATCTTGAGTTTTGTGATCATTCTAAATGTATTTTAATAGACTGAATCATGCAGTGACAGAACGCACTCTAAATGCGCGTCACGTAATGTATGCGTGCACTCTGTAGGTGTTTTGAATGGTTTTTGCAAAATACTCTATAATGTCAAATCGTTAAAACAACAATTACGATATTATCGTAGACGATATATATAGCACACCCCTAAATGGATGTTTTTAAAATTTCAGTACCGACTGGTACCGAAGTCACTACTTTAAATATTTTAATATATAAGAACACTCCATATACATACAGTGGGTACGAAATTATTCAGACCCCCTTAAATTTGTCACTCTTTGTTATTTGCAGCCATTTGCTAAAATAATTTAAGTAAATTTTTTTCCTCATTAATGTACACACAGCACCCCATATTGACAGAAAAACACAGAATTGTGACATTTTTGCAGATTTATTAAAAAAAAACTGAAATATCACATGGTACTAAGTATTCATACCCTTTGCTCAGTATTTAGTAGAAGCACCCTTTTGATCTAATACAGCCTTTTTGAGTCTTTTTGGGAAAGATGCAACAGTTTTTCACACCTGGATTTGGGGATCCTCTGCCATCCCTCCTTGCAGATCCTCTCCAGTTCTGTCAGGTTTGATGGTAAACGTTGGTGGACAGCCATTTTTTAGGTCTCTCCAGAGATGCTCATTGGGTTTAAGTCAGGGCTCTGTCTGGGCCATTCAAGAACAGTCACAGCGTTGTTGTGAAGCCACTCCTTCGTTATTTTTAGCTGTGTGCTTAGGGTCATTGTCTTGTGGAAGGTAAACCTTCGGCCCAGTCTAAGGTCCTGATCACTCTGGAGAAGGTTTCCGTCCAGGATATCCCTGTACTTGACCACATTCATCTTTCCCTCGATTGCAAACAGTCATCCTGTCCCTGCAGCTGAAAAACCCCCCCACAGCATGATGCTGCCACAACCATGTTTCACTGTTGGGACTGTATTGGACAGGTAATGAGTGCCTGGTTTTCTCCATACATACCGTTTAGAATTAAGGCCAAAAAGTTATATGTTGGTCTCATCAGACCAGAGAATCTTTATTCTCACCATCTTGGAGTCCTGCAGGTGTTTTTTAGCAAACTCCATGCGGGCTTCATGTGTCTTGCACTGAGGAGAGGCTTCCGTCGGGCCACTCTGCCATAAAGCCCCGACTGGTGGAGGGTTGCAGTGATGGTTGACTTTCTACAGCTTTCTCCCCTCTCCCGACTGCATCTCTGGAGCTCAGCACAGTGATCTTTGGGTTCTTCTTTACCTCTCTCGCCAAGGCTTTTCTCCCCCGATAGCTCAGGTTGGCCGGATGGCCAGCTCTAGGAAGGGTTCTGGTCGTCCCAAACGTCTTCCCTTTAAGGATTATGGAGGCCACTGTGCTCTTAGGAACCTTACGTGCAGCAGAAATTTTTTTTGTAACCTTGGCCAGATCTGTGCTTGCCACAATTCTGTCTCTGAGCTCTTCATGCAGTTCCTTTGACCTCATGATTCTCATTTTCTCTGACATGCACTGTGAGCTGTAAGGTCTTATATAGACAGGTGTGTGGCTTTTTTTATATAGTCCAATCAGTATAATCAAACACAGTTGGATTCAAATGAAGGTGTAGAACCATCTCAATGATGATTAGAAGAAATGGACAGCACCTGAGTTATATATGAGTGTCACAGCAAAGGGTCTTAATACTTAGGACCATGTGATAGTTCAGTTTTTCAAAGTGGAGTGGTTCTTTTTTTAATAAATCTGCAAAAATGTCAACAATTCTGTGTTTTTCTGTCAATATGGGGTGCTGTGTGTACATTGAGGAAAAAAAATTAACTTAAATGGTTTTAGCAAATGGCTGCAATATAACAGAGTGAAAAATTTAAGGGGGTCTGAATACTTTCCGTACCCACTGTATATCCTGCGCTCCACGTAAGCAGAGGTTTGGTAATGTGGTAATGTGTTGCTCACCTGTAACAGGGAGTGGTGATCAGGTATGACGTGCATGTAAAGTGCAGTTTGAAGTCCAGTTTCTCATGAGTAGAGGATTCATCCGACTGCATCAGAAAACAATCAATACACACGGCAACAATACTAACACTCACACTGGAAACATACAGAAAAGCATGTGCTTCCATGAGTGTGTATGGGAGTTTCTCACCTTAACTATAAAGGTGAGGGTTCCCTTTAGTTTCTGAGGCATGACGATACTCTGCACTGAGAACACGAAGCGGGCCTCGTTCGAAACCCCTGGAAAAAAAAAGTGAAAACATGAGTGAAATCTTCCTAGATCCAGTCAATGGCGCTCTCAGGAGCGTGGCTGTCCTGACCTGGTGGAAGCTGGAAGGGAACGGTGAGGCTGTCGTGAGCTCCGGCTCCCTCCGGCCGCTGCAGCTTGGAGTTGAGGGAATCCAGCACATTGAACTCCATTGCCTTCAGGAAGCTGTCGCTCTTGTTCTCGAAGATGACCGACACCACAACTTTGCTTTCATCCTGATGGTTGCCCTGGATGTCGTACACCTAGAGAAAAGAAACGATGTTTTTAATGGAGTAGGAAAGTGTTAGGAGGCCAAAACATGCAGATCACACGACACACGCAACACTTGGATCTCAGCGGTTAAAGCAGGCCAGAAGAAATAGGAATATTACTAGCCCAAAACTAGCCCAGGTCAAAGGGAGTCAATGCCTTTGATATCATTACCATCATCCAAAATGAGGAAAAAAAAATCACCAGCTTTAAAGGGGTCATCGGATGCCCATTTTCCACAAGTTGATATGATTCTTTAGGGTCTTAATGAAAAGTCTATAACATACTTTGGTTAAAATTTCTCAATGGTAGTGTAAAAAACACCCTTTTTACCCTCGGTTTTCAGCACACCGTTCTAGTCCATGTTGCTTTAAATGCTAATGAGCTCTGCAGACCCCGCCCCTCTCTTCCGTGGGGTGACGAGCTTACTGTAAACTTCAGCCGCGAAACTGGCTAACTAGCACATTATTAGGAAAGACGATTTGCAAAGATTCATAAAGAACCTTATACTCACTTCTTCTGTAGATGAGGCTGGTTCACGAATGATTCGCACGAACATAGACGTGTTTAGGTAGATCAGGGATTGGCGCATTCCTTTCAAAAACGAAAGTAACGTTAATCCTCTGCGTCTTCAGCGGCTCAGATGTCGGGAGTAAATGACGACTGCTATGTTCATTATTACATCCAGCAACAAAACGCCTCAATCGGAGATGTCTTCCCCTGCACCGGAGTCGACACAATGGTGGACTGATGACAGCTCATTCAGGGCGGGTCTAAGGTAAGACGGCCTTGTCAATCAAACTATCGTGGGAGGGGCCTGTACAGAAGTACGTCATTCTGACAGGAATCTCAGACCAGCCTGATTTGAGAAGGGGATTTTAAAACAGGGATTTAAAAAAAAAAACTGGATGGATTTTTATAATTATAGGATGGATGTGTACACTAAGTCTTCTCGGGTCCTAAAATCTGTACCCGACCCGAAACACTTCTTACCCGAACCTGACGTGCATAAATAAATTTTTTTAAAAGAAAGACCCGACCCGAGACAGACACGATGAAATTAGACCCGAGTCCGACACGACGGCATTTATTTTCGAACCTGACTGGACCCGAACGTAAACGGCATTGACGCGTGTACAGCCTGCAGCCAGTCAGGAAAAATCCCGGTGTCCAGTTGATTGATTTGGCCACTTCTCCATTACTTTTGATTTATTTAACATTTATTCAATTTATTATTAGGTTACTTTATATTAGTGCCTGCCTGATGGATACAAGGTATTTCTGAGCTCCGCTTTCAATTGTGACCAGTGGATTTGAAAAATAAACGTGATAGTTTGATAAAAAATAAATCGATAGCCTAATCATGGATTCGCTGTTGTCTGCAACCTGATCTCAGGCGAAAGGCTTCTGCACACAAAAAAGAAAAGCCCTGCATGAACACGCAGCATAATGAAGCGAGTGGAGTTTCTTGATGGATCTCATATCTATAAGATGATGTCTGTGTGCGAGGATTACGAACGTATTCTCCTTTTCTATGTGCGTTCCTCTCTTAACACAAAAGTGAACATAACCTACGCATTCGGGATAGTTTAAAAGAATTCGGGTCTAATCGGGTCCATTTGGGAAAAGCATGCTTATTTTAAATTACCCGAGACCCGTGAAGACCTCTAGTGTACACACACTTCCAACACACAGTTATGTTCAAACAACATGTAAAGTGAATTTTGCATCCAATGACCCCTTTAACTACACCAAACAGGTGTATTTAATAACTAATGTTTAGAGTCAGAGCTTGAAGATGATTGGACGGTCTTGTAGCACTCAAAAATGACTTTAGTCACAGCAGACACAGATTTTAATTTTACTTTAGTGCATTTATGTTTATGGTGTTTCAGTGTGCATGTACATTTGGAAATTTTTTATTTTTACTCAGAACAAAAAACTAAAATTTCGAAATATAATAATTGTGGTGCGCTGGTGTATGTGTGTGTAGATATCTATATAAGATATGATAAATTTTACTATTATAATTATTACCATTTTTCTTTATATATAGTTTATATTTTACTAGCTATTGCATATTATATTGCATTTTTATAAATTGTATTTTTTTGTTTATAATTTAGAATACAATTTTTATTTATATACAAAAACCACAACCTAAAAAAGATAATAATACTACATTATGAAAATTCATATGTTAATGTTAGAAATTCATATTTTTAAATTATATGAGGTTTATTACACACCACACATACAATATTTGGTATTACACCTATATAATTGTATATACCTTTTTATTAGAATAAATATACATTAGAATAGCTTTATTTATATATTGTATATAGATTATGTGTCTACTTATTCCACATATACCTAGTTATATATTATACATAATTTATATATATATTATAAGATACATATACATTGTATACTTTTATTAAATTTTATTTATATGTTTATTATATAATTTAATAATAATTTATGAATGCATTTAGCAGACGCTTTATCCAAAGCGACTTGCAGTGCATTCAGGTTATACATTTTTTACCAGTATGTGTGTTCCCTGGGAATCGAACCCACAACCTTTTAAGCTGCAAACACAATGCTCTACCACTGAGCCACAGGAACATTCATTTTAGAAACAACAAAACAGAAGAAACGTAAAATACAATCTTATTTAAAAAGGCATATAAACACAACGGTGCAACATGAACTCTTCACCTTATTTCTGTTCATATTTGGTGTCTATTGTGACTAAAGTCTGAATCACAGCGGATTAGTAGCAACAACAGTAGTTCTGTTCTCATGGTTACCTGATCAGCATCTTCTTTCATCTTCAAACATACATACAGAGACACATGAACAATACATCATTCATAAACTACTGACCAGAATCACTTAAAGCAATGAGTCGCTTCAGCAGAAACAGCAGCCGTGTGTGAGGATCATGAGATCTCAATTACAGGCTGAGCTTCACGCTGGTGCAGAGGACAAACATCAGACCACATCCCGTCACGCCACACTCACCATCTTGATGTAGGAGTTCTCAGCCAGCAGAGAGTAGTTGGACATGGGCTGAAACGAGATGGAGGCTGGATAAGTACAGGATAAAGTGCTTTTACTTCCTGTTTTAGTGACACCGAGTGTGATTGGCTGACCGGCAGAGGCTCCTCTTCCTCCACGGTGCCGTTCTGCACTGAATCCTCCCCTCCGGCGTCACCGTGATGCTGATGATGGTGGTGGTGTCGCTTCTTCTTTTTCTTCTCCTTCTCCTCCTTTTCTTTCTTCTGCTTTTTCTTCTTGTGTTTAGAGGATTTCTGAACAGGAAACCAAGACAGTTGGTTTAATCTGGTTTCAATTGAGCACAACATTTTTTTTTGTATTCTTCTGCTGATTTTTCAATAAAATCTTGAAAAGTCATTCCTTGCCTAAACATACATAAAATCAGGAACAGGTCATGTGACCTGCTCATCCCATAAAGCACTGCAAATTACTAAATTGTATAAGCAATACCAGTACAATATAGAACTCACTGACAATAAGTTTATTGCAATATATTTTGTTATTTTTATGTTAAATTAAGAATAAAGGTATTTTATGTACTTCATTTCTAATGTGCATACACACATATACAGTTTTTAAAAATGGTAATATTTTTTATTTATTTAGGTAAATATAAATAATTTTACAGTTTTGTTTAAAAATGTATAATTTATTTATATAATGTGTAATGTAATTAAACTGTATTTTTAATGTATATTGAAAACACATTTTAATGTTTAAATGCCTAGATTTATTGTTAATTTGTTTAATTTAATGTATAATAATGTTCATAAATATATATACACAGAATTTTTTTAATTATAATGTTTGTTATTTAATGTAAATAATTTCTTCTTTTTTTTAAAGATGTATAATTTGTTATTTATACGTTTAAAAGAGTAAACATTTTAATTGTTACATTTTTAATTAAAATGTTTTAAAGGCATATACGTAATGTGAATTCAAAAGTATGCCTATTATAATTATTTAATGCAAATAATTTTTTTTGTATAAAGATGTACAATTTATTGTTATTTATTCAATGTTTAATGTGATTAAACAGTATAATTGTTTAATGTTTAATTAAAATAATGTGTCATTTATGTTTCCTTAAAATGCAAATATTTATTGTTGATTAAAGTTTCATTTAAATGTATGTCATGTTTATACACACAGTTTTATTACACATCGTTACAAACATGTTCATTTTAATCTTCACTTATTTAATGTTTAATTTAAATCCGTTTTTATGTTTATTTTAAAAGCACTGTTTTTTAATAAAAATATTGTTATTTAATGATCATTGTGTGTTTATTTGAAAAATGTCTAAAGATGAACACAGCACTGCCAGTGGAACAAACAGAAAACCAGTTTTAAAAACAAACAAAAACAAAACAAAACCAAAGCAGCAGTTGTGGAAGCCCCACCGTGTCCTCTGGCTCTGTGTCTTTAGGCTCATCAGGTTCAGATTCTGGGGCGGCCGCAGAGCTGGTGTCCACAGCAGCAGCAGCAGACGAGGGCGCCGTCACCTCCTGCAAACAAACACACATTAAAACACACACTTCCTGCTGCTTTCAAAACCGTCCAGAGACCGAAGAATAATCAGCTACACTATGAAGCATGCAGAATTGAACAATATCATGATCAAGAAGAAGAAAAGCTGATTTGATGTTGTTGAATTGTTACATTGGGAGAAAATGGTGAAGAAGTGCTGAACCTGCAGTGACAAAGTGATATTTTGGCTTTTGAAGTCTGTTGTTCGCATTAAGAGGAACTGAACTGATATTTGGGCAGATTAAAAAAGATATTTTGGCTTTTGAAGTCTGTTGTTCGCATTAAGAGGAACTGAACTGATATTTGGGCAGATTAAAAAAAAAAAAAAAGTCCTTTCGGTCTCAGGTGGCCTACATTCGGTTCATGAGGCAAATACTGAGCTGTTTGACTGGAACCGCAAGAACTGTCAAGAGTCCTGGCTGTTTATGATGATAAAAAAAACAACAACGATCATACAAGAGAAGCGTCCCACATCAGTGAGTAAGACACATTTACACCTCTGCACGTGCACACATGCATCCGGAACTAAATCAAGCAAACGCTAACACACACACAAATGTGCCAGACCTGTGAAAAACAGCAAAAATAAGACGGGTGAGACAAAGAGATTGGCACGTCAAGAACAGCGAGAGTTCGGAGGAGGGAAAACACGAAACAAACGCTCATTAACAACAGCACAGACCAGAGGGGGAGGAGAGGGAGAGAGCATGAGGGACCGGACCTGGGCGGCGGGGGGAACAGGAGCACTAGAGAGCCAGAAATCCAGATCCGAGGCCTAGAAGAGAAAAGGCAGGGTGGGGAAAGTGAGTCCCCACTTTCCCCCCTTTCCGCCACCCCCCGCACCCCCGAGCCCCCCCCCGACGACCCCCCCCCCCCCCCCCCCCCCCCCCGCCCCACCCCCCCCCCGCCCCCCGTCCTGTTGACTCGAACAGAACCCCAAACAAACGCTCGGACAACCTCAGAAAAACAAAACGAGCACATTCCATCAATATGTCAAAAAAGCTGATCATTTAACATAACGCAGTTGTATTATTTTTATGGTACATTTCAGTTAAATTAATTTATGCACATTATTAAATGTGGACATAATTTGTTTTCATTTAAGCAAATAGAAATATTTAGGTTAAAACTGCGCTTTTATAGATTTTAAGAACGCAGGAATTTTCATAGTTGAATATCATTAAAATTAATCAATTCATCGTTAAGGTTAAAAATCGCAAGACGTACATGGAAGAAAGCTATTAATATTATTTTTTTCATACAACAATTTAAATAAGTGCGCAAAACCCTAATAATTATTTATATATATGTGGCATACGAGTCCCTCAAAGTCTAATTTCATTGTACTCATGTTACACAGCAAAATAACAGTAGCCTATTGAATGCAGTGTGTCACAGTAAAAGTCCCCATGCCACTTCAAGATTCCTGACCATAATTCTGAGATTTAAATTTTTGAATATATACAAATATACAGAACAAGTACCATATAAATTTAGGTAGAAAACGACTTTCTACCAAAGAAAACGACAAGAAAACGAAAGCCGTAGAAAACAACTTTCTACCAAAACAAAAACTCTAAAATGAAAAAAATAAATATTTGTAACATTTTTCAATATTTCCAACTTTGGACTACTGTCAAATAATAGCACGCATTAGTACAGAGCAAAACCTAATAATAATTCTGTTTAAGATTTAATGGATTAAATGAACAACAATTAATAATCCATTAATCATTAACACCTCTAAATTAGGCAGTATAGCCTGCCGGCATTTGGCCATAAAACAGATCTTTTCATGCTCTTTCTCTGTTTACCTGTTGATTTCAACTTTGAATACAATGATCAAATTTGGGCTGCCACAAATGACAATCTGTTTCAACAAAGTAATGAAATATTCAAAGTATAAACAAAGCAAACAGCAAGTGTTAGTGATGGAGAGGCTATAAGACAAGCTTTTTAAAGAGAATACTTTAATATCAGTCCAAAACCAATCTTACCTCAGCAGATGTGGATGTGGGCGGGGCTGCCGCCTCTTTGGTCTCCTCTGATTGGACGGCCTCTTCTGGCTGGGATTCCAGAAGCTCCTCCTCCACTTCTTTGGGTTTCTTCTTTTTCTTCTTTTCCTCTTTGCTCCTCTGCAAAACACCCAAACCACCATTTGAATATTAATGAAGTAGAATTACATTAAACAACAATATTCGCTCTTAACTGCAGATAACTGCCATCTCACCTTCCTGTCCTTCTCCTTGTCTTTCTTCTTCTCTTTACCGCTCTTCTTCTTGGTCTCCTGCGGGACGCTCTCGCCGTCTCTGTCCTCAAAAGAGGAGAGGGAGAGGAAAGGACAGAGAAGGCTGAGGATGCCCGTCGCCGCTCAGCACCTCTGGACGGTGGGTCCTCACCGGAAGCTTGTCGCTGTCTGCAAGCGGCCTGGAAAGAATAAGAGAAACAGAGATTAGATGGACAGAAAGAGGAGGAGATAGTGAATAGGAGAGAGAACCAGTCACATGGATGCTAGGAAAGGCTTCAGCTTATTCAATATATACGGGTCAAAAGTCTAAAGGCCTGTTCGCAACAAGCAACATTTCATCAACAAATATATTTAGCTGCACCAAAACTATTGGTCTTACTATATGGTCTTACAACTACCGACCAATGATGAGAATTGATTGAATTAAAAAACAAAAAACAACTACAGAATCAGAATGATTTTAATTCGTTGAACATCTACATTTCTCCACAGATATGAGGCTAAACATGGTTTCTAGAGTGTGAATTTGTAGTTTGAATTGAATGCGGCATAAAAAAGTAATAATTTAATAAATGAACATGATGTCTTTATAATGCTTTGCACTCTGTGGTTGTATACAACAACATTCATTAAGTGCAACCAGTGTAGTTTATTTTACAAACAAAGGAAATTGTTATTTCTAATCACTCAAAGCTCTCAATTCATCTCAAACTTGTGTTACTAATCTGAAACGGTTCTAAACAAAGCAAAACAAAACAAAGCAAAGAAAAGCAAAGCAAAACAAAGCAAAGCAAAGAAAAACAAAGCAAAAGGCAAAGCAAAACAAAACACAAAAACAAAGCAAAGACAAAACTGATTCTAGCATCCAAACAAAACAAAAAACAAATAACTGAAGTGTAACCCTCTTAACTAGGCGGGAAGGAGTTTGCTTTGCTTTACTTGAAATGTTGTGGTGCATTTTGTTTTGTGTAAGAAATTGAGATTTGGTGTGAAGAGGCCTTCAAAGCAGTACAATATTCCTGTCCAACAACAAGCTGAAAAAAAAGCTGAGGGGTTTAAAATCTGTGATCACGAGTATCAAGGGAAAAGTCAAAGCCAGGCAAGGCTGTCAATGCTGATGTAATAGCACTAACATTAAAAAGATTTGGGTCGGCAGTAAGATTTTTATTTTTATTGGTTAAAGATTAACCCTTTTATTTAAAGAGGATGCATTAAATTGATTAAAACTGCCAGTAAAGACATTTAATGTTACAAAAGAATTTGATTTCAAACGAATGCTGTTCTTTTGGGGGTAAAAACATGATAAAAATATTAAGTCGTACAACAGTTTTCAACATTGTTAATAATCAGAAAAGTTTCTTGAGCAGCAAATCAGCATATTAGAATGATTTCTGAAGGGTCATGTGACACTGATTATGACTGGAGTAATGATGCTGAAAATTCAGCTGCCATTTTGAATTGTAATATTATATTTCAATTTTTACGGTATTTTTAATCAAATAAACGCAGTCTTGGAAAATAAAGTGAATGCAGTCTTACCAACCCCAAACTTTATAACCAAAGTGTTCAAGTTGTAGCAATATGACCACAGCCAAAACCCAACTAGCAGGTGAGCTGATCAGTCATGCACAATGTGTTCTTGACAAATATTATTCGGTCCAACAGTGACAAAAACAGGCGTGGTAATTGGGCAGTTGATTCCACTGGGTCATGTGACCGCAGGAAGTGCTTACCTTGAGCTAAAACCAGATAGCAGACTGTCAGGAGGGCAGATGCGTGCGTGCGTGAGGGAGAGAGAGAGAGATGGAGAGAGACAGAAGCAGAAAGCAGTGTGTGTGTGTGAGAGAGTGAAGAAGATACAGGAGAACTGGAGAAAGCTCCTCGATAACAGAACATGGAAAACCCAACAGATGCAAAAGACAACTAGATTTATTTTGCATCTGTATGAACAGAAATTCTGGACTCATAAACCTGCTAAAGGTGGTTTAACGAATGACAGTGGCAAGAAGCATGAAATTGAAAACAATATCTGGAGGTAAAACAGTGGTAATACGGAAAATAAAGTGGTAATTGATGTCCTCAGATCAACAGAGAGAGTCTCAGACCAAACATCAGACACAAAACAACAAGAAAGTGGAGAATTTCCTGAATTGGATATCAAGGAATGAGAGTTTAACACATATAGCTAGTGATGCACTGAAATTTCAAAAACTGAGGGAAAAAAAAGCAAGTTCAAAAAATCGTTAATCGAAACGGTGCCGTTTTATTTTTGCTTCTCTGATTTGACCGTATCAACGTCACTTTCAAGCACACAAGACAATACATAAAAATGGTTCAGCTGAAATATCAAGAGACGACTTTATTGCTGCGATTTAATTTATCAGCATAAAGAGTTACATTTCCAAATATTTAAATACCGAAACTAAATGCCAGATTCAGTAATTGGCTAATTGGAAAAACATTGTGGATTATTGCTGCAGAACTTTACTACAACTGGTTTAAACTTATTAGAATAAAGAGAACGAATCATAAATTTCAGTTTTGCTAAAAAATTCATTTCTGCACATCACTATATGTAGCACATGTATGAACTGTAGGTGGCGACAATGTGGTACATACTTGTCCAGATCGATGTCTAGAGCTTTATGAGGGTCATTGGGATCCTTATCGTCATCGTCACTTGGTAAGGCATTCTGGGAACCAAGACACACCAACATTATTGTGTATAGTTTTGTGGACAACAGTTTTAAGCACTTCCGAAATAACAGCTGCCCACCTCTGGCATTTCCTCTGTGACTATGTCCACCTGGTGAGCGGGCGTTATATCTTCCTCACTCTCGGGACCCGAATCCGCCTTCCTCTCTTTCCCTCTCTTCTCCCGCTTTTTCTTCTTCTCCTTCTTCTTCCTCTCCGCCTTCTCCTTCTGCCGGCGCTCCTCCTCCAGCTTCAGGTATTGGTCGGACATGGGCATCCCTGGACCAAAAAAAAGACCGTAAATTCTAAGATGAATAAGTTTTTTTAAATTCTATATGAAGATGAAGCAGTTTGTATTCAAAGTGGATTACATTTTAGGGATTGTATATTTGCTCACCTGGGACTTTGAGAGGCACACTAAGGTCGATCTGCACCACCGGAATGTGTTCTACACCTGGCGCGTCGTACACCTGCAATAGCAGACACGTTCGAGAAGTAGTTATGGGAGAAACTTAGTTTTTCATAGCTCTGAATCATTTGAAACAATTGTTTTGTAAAATGATTCACTGTTTTGAAGCATTTGAAACACCACAGGCTGACGGCGGCTTCAGGTAAAAATGGTAATTGCAAAAAAAATAATAATAATAAATAACCGTTCCAAAGAAATATGAAATAGGAACAGATTAAGCACTGTTTACAAGTGAAAACATTCCAAAACAATATTTTGATGTGATAGTACAACAGGGGATGGAATTTATTCACTAGACGGAGGTTATGGATACGACTCATATCTTGGCCAGAAACCATCTTAATGATGGATTTGTTTCTTACAAACGTGCAGCTTTTCACTTCTCAAGATGTTAATTGATGGACTGTAGTCGTGTGGATTATTGTGATGTTTTATCAGCTGTTTGGACTCTCATTCTGATGGCTCCCATTCACTGCAGAGCATCTATTGGTGAGCGAGTGATATAATGCTAAATTTCTCAAAACCTGTTCTGATGAAGAAACAAACCCATACACATCTTGGATGGCCAAGGGCGGTAAACTTATTGAACATTCCTTCTAACGGCAAAAAAATAAGATTTCCAATACCATATTTTGTTTTGCTTCATTTAAATGACAATTTGTTTACATCAAACCACTGTTTTAATTTATTAATTTCTGTGGTTATCACGTCCAAAAGCTGATGTAAATTGTCCCTGGAACAGAAAATATTTGTGTCATCAGCAAATAAAATAAATTTTAGTATATCTGATACTCTGCACATGCCATTGATATAGATTATAAACTGTTTGGGATCTAAGACCGATCCCTGTGGTACACCACAATTTATGTTTATGTAGATTCATGTTCATCAATTTCTATAAATTGTTGTCAATTTCTTAAAAAAAAAAAAAGGTTTGAAACGGTATGATGCAACAAGGACTCAACTGCTGAATTGGATAACGTATGATACAAGTTTAGAGCTGCTAATCAAACAAAAGTTTAATAAATGGTTCATATGGTGTTTCGAAAGTGGTCATCACTTGTTTCGGCCTGAGGATTATGTGATCACAGAAATCATTTGACTGTGTACCTTCTGAGATGATGGTGAGGCCTTGATGTAGAACGGGTTGCTGGCCTGTTCCTGCTTTCTGACTTCCCTCCTCTGTGTAAAATCGGACAAGTGTATTATTAAGATGACTGTATTTACACATTTTCTGAAGGTCTGAAGGACAGCATGGACTTACCCTGGCCAACTCTTTCTCATCAACCTCGGTGTGTCTTGATCTGGAATGCTTGGGTTCTTCTTTAGCGAACACTGCTTTGGGCTTCTCGTCCTCAGACTCGCTCCCTGATGGAGGCTCATTGATCCAGGCGTCGAGATCCAGACTAGAGGGGGAAAATAACAGCTTATACATCTATTTCTATTGATACCCTTGAGATAGTCAATAAATGACTCACCCTTCTGGTATAGGCACTTTCTTCTGGGCCTTGGGGGCCACAGGATTGAGTTCTCCGGCGAAGAGAGCCGTCACTTCCTCGGCCACCTCCACGTTCTTCTGCTGTAGCTTCTGGATGTACTTCACCAGCTGGAGGATGCAGGACGCCTGCGGGGGAACATCATGGTTAACACTGTGTGAGTGTCTGTTTCAAAGCCTAATAAACCATATTATTAGAATCGCAACTGATGAAAAGATTGATGTTACCGTATTGCTAACTAAAATCCTAAGCTGGTTGGCTGGTTTTAGCTGGTCATCCAGTCTGGTCATAGCTGGTCAACAGGCTGGTTTTAGAGGGCTTTGGACCACTTCTTTAGCTGGTCTCAAAGACTCAACAGACCATATCAGACCCCACTGTATGGTTTGCTGGTCTTAGTGGGTTTAAGCTGGAATTAGCTGGTTTTAGCTGGTCTCCCAGCCTGGCCAAGCTGGTTTTAGCTGGTCAGTCAGCTGGTCTCCAAGCCTGACCAACTCACATGCTGGACAACAGCTAAACCATCCACTATTATTTTAGCAACTCGCTAGCTTTCAGCTAACATGATTTCACATGTTTGCTTGACATCTTTCGCTATGTTGTTGCCATGTTGGTGTGCTTGCTCTTTCTTTGGCTCTCAGCGAAGGCGGTCGCATTTTCTCTCCCTCTCCTCCCCGTTACCTTCCCTGCTTTGCTCCTCTCGTGTTGTCTACTGTCTTGATGAGAGACTCTCTCCGCACTGCTCTCCAGACTTAAAAAGAAAAATCTAATAAATCATGGATTTGATCAACTGGTCTCTCAACGCAATTGACACCATCTTCTCGACAAGAAGCTTGGGTTCGGGGAAACCTGACTGCCCTGCCGAATGTTTGCAGCTGGCTACACGATGGACGCGTGGGAAAGGTGGCGGGTCGTGTGTCTAGCGGCTCTTTCCGTGGAGGACATTGAAGTTATCTACCTATTCGGAACCATGATAACATGTCTTATGCTGATTGGATTAGGCATTGCCCTGGTTTATCGAGAAATTAAGAAACCGGACCAAAGCCTCACAAGGCTGCCCGTCATGATTGAAGCAGTGGGCAGAGCGGTCAGCTCGGAGACTGGAACTTTTAACCGCAAAATGGATAACATCACGGAGAAGCTCACTGCTTTGCAAAGGCAATTGGATCGATTCAGAGACCAGAATGGACAAAGAGAGTAGTCATGTAAACTGGAATGCGGCTACTTGCCCCAAGACTAAACAATCCCAATCTTATCTGCTTTCGGCTCCCCTCAACCAGCACTGGCCTCAGCCAAGGCCGCTGTTGGAACAACTACTCCCCGAGAGAGCACTGCAGTGAGACGCTCTTGTGTTCCTTCCCCCAACTCCTGACATTTACCAACCTTGCCCAGATCCCTCGCCTTCGCCGCTTTGTTCCTCCAGTCTGACAAGCGGGTGTGCGATCAGCGCTGAGAATGGCTGCTGGACCGGATGGCTGCTTGCCTGTGCTGGATTAACTCCACCCCCCCTATCCCCCTACCCTGTTGCAAGTCGTGTGTATCTGTATTGATGTGCTCATGTTGCTGAGGTGTTTTTTTTCCTGTTCCCACACTGTGCTCCCCATAGGAGCATAGTCTGGGGTCTGTTTTTTTTCTCTCCTCCCTCCCTATTTGCGTTTCTGTATTTCTTCTAAAACTTCCCTGTCCTCCTGTCTGTCTCCCCATTGTTTTGTTGTATGTATGTATGACAGGTCATGGCTAATTTCGGCTGTACTGGATCATGACAATAAAGGGCTTATTGATGTTTTAACACACTGCTAACATGACCAAGCATGCTGCTTGCATATTTCTAACATTTCCAGCACGTTTTTAACATGTTAACATGTTGCTAGCATTCTGTTAACATGAATTATCTCACTGCTACCATGTTTTTACATGTATTAACACACTGCTAACATGTTTTAACATGTTGTTAACAAGTTTTGAATTAATGCTAACATGCTTTAGCACATTGCCATTTTGTTTGTCACGACACACTAGAAGGATACTTGTGACGCCATCTTACATTTGGCCAAAACGGGACATTCAAAGTCGCAATGAAACAGAAGTATCAGGAGATCTTTTCTTCCATATTGTGAAGGATTTTGAGATTTCATATCATATCATTTTGTGGCCTAGTGTCTGGAATAGCCTTCACTGCCAGCTCACCCCTTACGAAAATTAACCATGTATGTAACCACCCTATAGTAAAAGTGTAGTAACTATGCTTTTTTTCGCCATTTTGATTAACATTTGTATAACCACAGTTTTACTACAAATAGCATGGTTAAAATATAGTTAGTGTAGCCATGGTTAATTTGTGGTTACCATGTTTTAACTACAGTAACCATGTTTTTCTTTTAGTTTTATTTGTAGTAAAACCATGGTTAATTTAAGAGGGACGAGATGTCAGAATAAAGCTGCTCCTCACCCTCTCCTGCACTTCCAGGTTGGCACTCTGGACGAACAGCGGCAGTCTGTCTATAAGCAGTTGGCTGGTCTCCTGCGCAGCCTGGCTCTCTGTCTCCCCATCATGCTTCCGCAGCACCGTCGCAAACAGCTTGGCGGCATTTTGTACATACACCGCCTGGATGTGACCGGGCAGGGTGGCCACTTTGGGTCTCAGCATGGCCTCCAGTGTCTGCATGGGGTCTTCCAGATGCCTGTGAGGAAAAGGCTGTTAGCATGCTGTTATATGGTTGAACCTCGAACCTTTCCAGATCGTCATCACGTACTCTGAGAACTCTCCACAGATCCATGCGGCGGCGTAGAGAACCTCGCAGATCCCGTTGCGCTGCGTGTTGCCGGTCAGCAGGTGTGCGTTGTCCAGCAGAGTGGCCATCTGAGCCACGGCGAAGCCTCGGATGGCTTTGACGCGGATGGCGACGTCCAGCATCTGAGAGGCGATTAGGTGACCGTGCCTTGTGCCCTCCAGACGAGTCAGTTCGACCAGGATACTGATGTACCTAGAATAATAATGATTATGTAAAAGTAACTGCTATAACTATGTTTTAGGGACGGTTCACACAGTTGCATTTAAAAATGCAAGATGCAGGATAGTGGAATTGGAACAGAAACTCAAGTCTTGGGATTCTGTTTAAGGGGTGGTTTGCACACAATACATTTTTGCGTTCAAAAACTGGAGACAGGGCAGTAAAATAGATAAAACGCTATTTTTAAACGTTTTTGGAACTACATTTAAGGGCCGATTCACACAGAGTGCATTTTTGCGTTTAATAAGGAAAAACATTACTCCTGTTAGACTACGTCTAAGGGCTTTTCACACAGAATGTGTTTTTGTGTTTAAAAGTGCGAGATGCAGGACAGTGGAATGGGGAAAACACAAAAGGTCTTGCAACTACGTACGTATAAGAGCTGATTCACACATTCATGCTTTTTTTTCAGTAAAACGTGAATGCAGGTCATACAATAAAATATAATTGAATCTAATATTATATAATATCATATAATAAACCCAAAACAAGAATTTTTTTTTATTTTTATTAGTTATCTCTATTTATATTTTATTCATAATCTTTTGGAGAGGTTTTGTATCTCTCTTATTATTTTTTTTCAAACAGTATATATATTTTTTTCTTTATCAGAAAGATAAAAGTAAATGTTTTCATGCGTTTACTTTTTTATTTATTCACTATTTTATTTGGTTTAATTTTCGATTAGTCCAATTAACATTTCGTCGTCCATGACAAGCTAAATAAATGTTCATTTACATTCTGCAATTTTGTGTGTATATTTTATTTGCCATTAAATTGTAATATTTATTGCCATTGACCACGGTTCAACCCTTCCTGACATCGACTAAAATGTATTTCATTCAAGGTTTCTTTTCTACGAGCCTAAAAGCAACATTTAAAATGAATACTTGCTCTTATTATCCTCATTTGCTTCCATATATCGCTGCATTCTCCACCACATTTTGCTTTCAGACCCTCCATCTTCTCTCATACCTTCTTGCACACCTTTACAGCATTTTTCCTGTGCTGTTTTCCTCTGATCATTTGTATGTAAAGATGAATGAAAGGAGAGGTGTGTGTGACGTGACTTTGCGCCAGGGCATGTTTTGCACAGCTGGTGTTTGTCCCTCCTGGTAGTGCCACAAATCGACTTCGGTTCCTTCCTGTGGCAGGTCTTTTATCTGACAGACCGTGTTGGACTGAGGGTCCTGTCAGTGTTCACCGCGCAAACAACATTACAGCTGCAGCCGGAGCTAAAACTCAGTCACACGGCACCAGCAGCAAGCTGTATTTAAAGTTTAATTAAGTCGAGCTCATTTC
>JADLZN010009753.1:0-17532 GCA_018155175.1 Sinocyclocheilus anophthalmus | reverse complement strand
CAGAGTTCCTGCTCTGTGTCTGCACACGTAAGACACTGTACTGAAGTGACCCGACAGTTTCCACTGCGCTTATGAAATCACTCCAGTTTTACTTCTCTTATCTGTCTCCATCTACATGCCTCTTACCTCCTGTGAGATAAGGGCCACATGAAGAACTATCTGAAAATATTTCTCTCTTTCATCTTTCCTCCTCATTCACCCTCCTTTCTCCAAAGACTATCCGAGCTTGAAGCAAAAGCATCACGTTCTGTCAGAAAAGCACAAGTATGCGTGTATCACAATGACATTACAGTGAATATCTCAAACCCTGTAGATTTGTTCAAAAAACCACCCTGGAGAGTTTGTATGTATTTTTGATAAAGTGTTCTTGTTGGAGACATCATCTGCTTGTTTGTTTGAGTGGACTCCAGAGGCGATGGAATTTCCGTAGTCTTTGTAAAAGCTCGCTCACATTCATATACCCCATCCCGCCCCCCTGAGGTGCTCAGAAAATTATGATAACTGTCGCTGGTTACTTAATGCTCTTCAAATTATTGAGATGTCTTCCTCAGAGCATCTGCCTTTGCAATACATACAACAGACCTCTGAGGCTGGATGAAGCTTTACTGAGAACACAAAGCCTGCCAGAAATATTACATTGCCGGTCAATCTTTTTTCCCTGTTACAGTGGGATCTGAGCAGTCTTAAAGAGATGAAAATGAAAATTTAATCACTCTCATGCTATTCCTTGCATGCTGTTTTTTTTCGTAAAGAAACTGAACCATCAGGATTTTAAGTAGAAGTAGATTTAAGACTAAAATGTATATAATTGAATTACACAGTTAATAAAATTATACACTACCATTGAAACGTTTGGAGTTGGAAAGACTTTTAATGTTTTAAAGGAAGTTTCTTATGTTCACCAAGGCTGCATTTATTTGATCAGAAATACAGTAAAAACAAAAATATTGTGAATGATGTTTGTAATTTTTTAGTAATATATTTTAAAATGTAATTTAGTCCTGTGATGCAAAGCTGCATTGTTGTGAACAATTGCAGTAGCTCCAAAATGTTAAGGGATCATTCAAAATGCATGTTATTTCTTTAGTACTGACCTAAATAAGATATTTCACATAAAAGACGTTTACATATAATCCAAATGAGAAAATAATAGTTGAATTGATAAAAATGACCCCGTTCAAAAGTGTATACGCTTAATTCTTACCTGAATGATCCACAGCTGTGTTTTTTTTTTTTTTGCTTAGTGATAGTTGTTCACGAGTCCCTTGTTTGTCCTGAACAGTTAAACTGCCTGCTGTTCTTCAGAAAATCCTTCAGGTCCCACAAAATTCTTTGGTTTTCCAGCAGATTTTGTGTATTGAACCATTTCCAAAAATGACTGTATGATTGTGAGATCTATCTTTTCACACTGAGGACAACTGAGGGACTCATATGCAACTATTACAAAAAGTTCAAACATTCACTGATGCTCCAGAAGGAAACACGATACATTAAGAGCCGGGGGGGGAAAACTTTTTGAATTTGAAGATCAGGGTGAATTAACTTATTTTGTCTTCTGGGAAACATGTAAGTATCTTCTGTAGCTTCTAAAGGGAAAAAAGTGATATTTAGGCAAAATAAGAAAACTGTAAACAGAACTCTTCATTCTGTTTAAAGTTTTCACCCCCTGGTTCTTAATGCATTGTGCTTCCTTCTGGAGCATCAGTGAAACCATTTGAACCTTTTGTAATAGTTTCGATTGAGTCCTTAAGTTGTCCTCAGTGTGAAAAGATGGATCTCAAAATCATACAGTCATTGTTGGAAAGGGTTCAAATACACAAAAATTGTTGGAAAACCAAAGATTTTTGTGGAACCTAAAGGATTTCTGAAGAACAGTGGGCAGTTTAGCTGTTCAGGACAAACAAGGGACTCATGAACAACTATCAGCCGCAATATGAATACAGTATGAAGTAAAATAAAAATAAGGGTAAATAATAATGACATAAATTGCACTTTTGGGTGAACTATCCCTTTAAAGCTGTGATAATTTTTTCAAAGAAATTGCATGCTGGAATGCTTTGTAAGAGTTTTAAAATAACTCTCCCGGTCTGACTGGCCTGTGAGTGCGCTGACAGCCGAAATAAAGATGGAGTCACTTTAGCTCATTTCTGCTGCGAGAAGCAAATCTGATTCAGCTCGTGGTCACATTTCACTTCCTCTCTGACACCCATTCTGACATGCACCCCGCAAACTCTCATCTCAGCGGCACTGTGGACCATCGGGCAGCTGCAGTCACCCACTATCATATGAGGTCAGCTCTGCACTGTTCATTTTAAAGATTAAAATATTATTAAAGTTTAAATGTAATGCAGAGCGAGACCCATCAGTGTCACACTGTGTGCTGCGAGTTCACGGACAGGAAAAGATTTTGAAAGAGAGGCTTTTCCGACTTTGAACCGCAAGGGATATGAATGTAGGAGCTCTTCTATCTTCAAGAGGCCTGACAGAGGGACAAGAGAGCGGGTGGTTAGTGTGTGTGCATTTGGGGAGTTACTGAATATATGTGTATCTGAGCCTGTAATTTCCCTTGAGAAACAAAAAAACGAAGTGGGCGATCTGTCCTACTTTATCATTTCACATAGTCCAACTGCACACACTAGAGCTTGGACAAAGATTTATTTTTACTAGTGGACTATTCGGCGAGTCCTTATCTTATGAAAATGACACTCTGTGTGCCGCATTTGTTGTCTTTGGTGTTTTTGTTACTGCATTCACAAATTTCTTATATGTTTTGTCTTGTAGTGTAAATGAACTTTGTGAATGCAAAGCAGTTTGTATTAACTTTTTAACAGAATAAGAATGAAAATAAATTGTTGGACTGATTGTCCTACCAGCACAAGAATTAAGTGATATTTTTAATGAATAATCTAAATCCAATTCATTCATTTATAGAAAATAAAAAGAATAAACCATTTTTTGAATTCCACAAGGCATTTTTGCTATATGGAAAATATTCAATACTAATCTGTCTGAACACAATAGTGGTTCTCAACCAGGAGATCGATTGAGATCTTCCAAGGGGCCTGCAAGATGACTTTAAAAATGATGTAAAATAAGCATTAGAACAAGCTAAAACTCAAAAATCAATATCCAAACTGGCTTATTACTCATTAATTTGTTCCATTAAGAAGATTCATTTTTAAGAACGTCTTTGATAACCTGGATATAGTATGAGAGATATACAGTGTACAGGTGCATCTCAATAAATTAGAATGTCGTGGAAAAGTTCATTTATTTCAGTAATTCAACTCAAATTGTGAAACTTGTGTATTAAATAAATTAAATGCACACAGACTGAAGTAGTTAAGTCTTTGGTTCTTTTAATTGTGATGATTTTTGCTCACATTTAACAAAAACCAACCAATTAACTATCTCAACAAATTAGAATACTCCATAAGACCAATAAAAAAAAAAAACATTTTAGTGAATTGTTGGCCTTATGGAAAGTATGTTAATTTACTCTACATGTACTCAATACTTGAAAGGGGCTCCTTTTGCTTTAATTACTGCATATAGTTTATTTCAAAAAACACAATGGACCAACACCAGCAGACGTCATGGCAGCCCAAATCATCACTGACTTTGAAAACTTCACACTGGACTTCAAGCAACATGGTTTCTGTGCCTCTCCACTCTTCCTCCAGGCTCTAGAACCTTGATTTCCAAATGAAATACAAAACTCGCTCTCATCTGAAAAGAGGACTTTGGACCACTGTGTTTTCTGAAGTCCACAGTCAACGCAGCCATCAAGACACCGCGAAATTCTTGAGCACTTTATGCTTCCTTCTGCAGACCAGCTTTTTGAAGATGCTGATTTCATTTTCTAGCAGGATTTGGCACCTGCCCACACTGCCAAAAGCAGCAAAAGCTGGTTCAATGACCATGGTGTCACTGTGCTTGATTGGCCTGCAAACTCGCCTGACCTGAACCCCCTAGAGAATCTATGGGGTATTGTCAAGAGGAAGATGAGAGACAAAAGACCCAACAATGCAGATTACCTGAAGGCCACTGTCAAAGAAACCTGGGCTTCCATACCACCTCAGCAGTGCCACAGGCTGATTGTCTCCATGCCACGCTGCACTGATGCAGTAATTCATGCAAACGGAGGCCCAACCAAGTATTGAGTACATGTACAGTAAATTAACATACTTTCCAGAAAGCCAAAAATTCACTAAAAAAATTTTTTTATTGATCTTATGAAGTATTCTAATTGGTTGAGGATTTGGTTGAATTGGTGGGTTTTTGTTAAATGTCAGTCAAAATCATCACGATTAAAAGAACCAAAGACTTAAACTACTTCAGTCTGTGTGCATAGAATTGATTTAATACACGAGTTTGTCAATTTGAGATGAATTACTGAAATAAATGAACTTTTCCACGACATTCAAATTTATTGAGATGCACCTGTATATGTCAAGCTCAAATAGGATTTGCTATTTGTGACAAATAATTTTAAAAACCTTGTAATCACAAAAAGCCATGTAAATCCATTGATGTAAAAAGTGTATACCCTGTTGAACATTGTTAATGAAACTCCTGGAATTTAATTTTTTAATTTTTAATTTTTTAATTTAATTTTAATCATTTTATTGGAACTCTTTGTCTTTGTCATTACAGCAGAAATACCAGAAATAACCCGAGGATAAAAAAAAAGGTTGAGAAGCACTTGAATGCAGGTACAGAAACAAAATTATTTTGTTATTCTGTCAAATAAAAAAACAGCTCTTTTTTCTTGAGACTTGGAAATACTACCTCTGCACCGATGTGGCAAAATTGAGTTTTTCTTTCGGGTTTGGGATTTGCCTCCACACCCTGCCGTGCACCAAGTCACGGCTGGTAATGATAGGTTCACACCTCAGTCTTGGTCCTGGTGTTTGAATGAGTTTCTAGCTGAAGATTTGTGGCACACACAGCCCCATCACCCCCACGTCCATGCCGAGGTAATGACTGTCTTTGGTAAGAACACTTGAGCGTGCCCACTCTGCCTCTGTGTCCACCTCGGCCTGACCCGCTGATGGGATCATAGATATCAGTGATGCCCAAAGAGACTCCCATCAGTCAGACTGCTACTGTCTGAATCAGCTCCTAAAAGACGGGTCCCACAACCGTGATCCTTCTTAACTTAACCATAAATCAGGCTATAAAAACAGTAAACCTGCTTTTTTGGAAGATAAGGATAATGAATTTACACGTCACAGTCAGTTAGGGAGCTCTTGGGCCCTATAAATAGGCGATAAATGAGAAGTATGTATTTATGCCAGACACACGGAGAAGAGACAGATCTTCACAGAGTACAAGGGCTAGTGACCTCAGTCTAGTTTTCAAAAAGTACTTAAATATAAAGACACGGTTGCCATGAAAGTTGGGGCGTCACATTAGATGAGAATTTGTATTGCTTGATTTGACTCAAATACTTTAATAAACAATTTTTGAAGAATGTGTCAACTGCTTTTTTTTAAATCTCCATTTAATGAAAGTTTCATTTTGAGTTTCATTGTGTGGACAAATGGAAAAAAAATCAAAAATCAAACAAACTTTATTTTATGTTCCACAGAGGGATAGTCATAGGTTTGGAATATGAACAGTAAAAATGTACCAGGTAAAATCTAAGGAGTGAATTCACTAGGAATGAATTGCGGCTACTGAAAGCGGCATTTATTTGCATGTGCTGTCTGCGTTGTTTTAGTGCCCAATGCACTAAAGGAATTATGCAAATCAGGTAACACTGCAAACCTGTGCTTAACACAGTTTGCATGACAAAACTCCCAATCTTGCAGGCCAGTTTTTGAGCGCTTGGTTTTAGAGGATGCAGACGACTATCTGTGGATAAACTTTACTGGGACTTTGATCCAGATGATCCAGACATCTGAATCGGTTCTTTAAAATGGCTTGTACTGTAATGTCCTTGTTTACACTTTCAATAAGGATATACGATATGCAATGCTATATAAAGCATTTAGGGCCAGCTTAAGCTGAATTGCAATTGGTTAGTGAATGAGATTGCAGGTTGCAGATATTGGAGGTTGCAGGTTTTTGAGCTGAAAGACTACCAAAATGACACAACATGAGGGTTAAGTATAACTTTGCAGTTAGTAAATGATTGTATCACACTAATTTTATGGTAACACATAAAATGTTTTTGTGAGCATACTATATTTTAATGTTTGTTATCTTGTCATATATGATTTCATTAAAAAATTCCACTCACACTTTATTTTAAGCTCCAATTCACTAACCATCAACTACAACTTTTGCCTCAATTAACTCCAAATTTGCTGCTTATTAATAATTAGTAAATTAGTTGTTAAGTTTAGGTATTGGGTATGATTAGGAATGTAGAATATGGTCATGCGAGATGGCAAAGTGCCTTTATAAGTATTTAATAAACAGCCAATATGTTAGTAATAAGCATGCTAATAAACAACTAGTTAATACAGAGAATTGGTCCCTATACTAAAGTGTTACCTAAATTCCTTACTGTACTCACCATTTATCCTATATATAAAGCAAAGCAAGAAGAGTCCACTTGTTTTGCACGTGAGGGTTCCCAATGATGCTTACCGGCACTGCGGAGAGGTTTTCTGTACACTCAATCTCTAAGTGCTTATTCAGAGACTAATGTAATGCCATTATCAAAACTGGTAGCCACATGATAGTTCACTAGATGGAGAACTGCGAGCCTAGAGAAAACTAAGAAAACCAGAATGTGCAGTAAAATCCAGAAGATTGTGTATAATGGTATTGTGGTGATCTAATTTTAGTTAGCAACACCCTCGGACTCGAGCCTTGATACCTTCCCCATTACTGTTGTAATGAGGCCAAAATATGATGGAGACAAAATGTTTCGCGAGGAAGTTAAGGGAGTAAATGGCTAGTTTTAACAGTTTATAAGAAATAATGTATACCAAGAGGGAAAGGATTCTGGAATTTATGTTAATTATCAGGCGAAGGCGGAGTAGGAGCAGCCACCGCTGACATCGTCAAGCGTGAACAACAGGAGTGCACAGCGCGTGGATTCGCTCAGTTCTGGCTTCTATGGGGGATGAGTGTGTGTGAGACAGAAGGAGCGTGATAAGCACATTGGAGTTTCCATAGTGTGCCTAGATGGTAAAAGAATTCCAAAGAAAGAAAAACCTCGCACCAACTGACCATGTTAATGAAGAACTTCAATCCGCATTCTCACATACGTTATGATTAAACAAACCTGGTGTTATGGTAAAGAGGTTTATGTTTAGTGGTACAGGTTTAATGGTAAAGAATCCTTCACAATGATTCCAGGCTTAATAACACAACCCAGGAACCGGAGGATTACTTATAGTACATTCTGGCTCTGTCATCATTCAATCACTGGAATGAAATTCCAAATCTAAATTTGTTTTGCTTTCTAATGGAATGCGCAAAGAAATGTTTTTTACAGAATGCTAATGTTGCTCTTCTCCTTACAATAAAAGAATATGATGACCATGTAAAATAAGAGTTTTATACTTAAGTTGTCATATATGACACGTGCTATATTCCATGTCTCCTCAAGACATATGATAGCTTTCAAGTTATACATTAAACACCTTAGAAAGTTCCCTAATATAGCTTTTAAATCTCATCCACTCTTGGACAATTTAAAACTTGGCACATTGCAATCACTTATGAAGTATGTGTGGTCTAATGGTACAACATTAATTTGAAGATGACTTGACTGATGAAAACACACATAATTTGAGGCTTAAATCATGACATATGTCCAGCTGTGCAGGTCTGGTGGCCTTATGTGATAAAACAATTCTAAATACTTTCACAATTATATATTTACAACAAAAAGAAAACACCCTTTTACAACCTTTCAATTAAATATTAAATATGGGTTCACTTGGAATAAGGATAAACAAGTTTTGTGCTGACAATAGTGTATTTTGTACAGTGAGCTGGCTTAGTAAATATAATAAATAATAATAATGCATTTTAACAGAGTTTAAGGACATTTTGTTCACGTTTTGTACGATAAGCAATTTCAGTACTGTGTTAAGTCACCACTTAAATGTCCAATGAAAAATATGCATACTTAATCAAAATCAATGTAAACAACTGCATTAGAGTTGCATAAAGGAGATGCATAAAGCAATATCAAATACAAAACACATCAACGAGTCACAAACAAGTACAGAACTAACACAAGACAGTACAGTAATGCATAACACAAATAAGAGTTCTATCTGCAAAGCACAAAATGTTAAAATGTAAATCTTGATGAAACACCGAAAACAACAGCAAAAAATAAACTTGTACAATAAAAAAATGTAAGTCTTGGTAGTCTATGCAAAACTTAAAAAAAAAAATCCTTCTCTGCAATTCCCAGTTTCCCATAGTAGCTATCTCATGTGTTATCAGGCAGAATTCATAATGCAGGAGGGCATCGCAATTGATAAAGCAAGGCTGGAGCGTGCTGAACATATTCCAGAAATGTATGTTGCTAGTCTTGATCCCTCTAAGACTTCCCTTGAGCAGTAAACTCAAGAATGAGAGAGAAAATAGAAATTGAAAAGCTTATATTAAGTGAAGAACATCTCCCAAGCTGTGACTTACAATATTTTAACAACTGACTTTGACATTTTAGTTTTTCCATCTATTCTGAAAATAGCCATCTCAAAAAAAATTATTTAAAAAAAAAACACATTTGCATGATTATTGTTGTAGACACTAATCTTGGCAACATTACAACAATGGCAACATTATCCTCTTTTGCAGTAATGCCAATGAAGCTACTTTCAACCGTATAGTGTATGTGTGTGAATAAAGAGAGAGAAAAACAGAGCATGTTCATGAAGGGTTCAGGAGTATGTGACTTTACCCAGGATGATGCTTTGATATTTAAATTCCCTCACTGGGTGGAGAATCTGACATGCGCCTGCTAGACAGATGCTGAAAAACATGGAAGGACCCTGACAGACATGTAGATGGCGAGATGGACAGATGAAGGGTCTGAAGACAAGGGTATAGACAGATAGGCAGAAGACAACAGAGTCTTACCTCTGCTGTACCTGTTTGGCATGCTTATAGACAACACTTCCTTGAGACAGTTCACAGCTCTGCCTGCTTATGCCACGAGTGTATTCACTGTGTGTGTAGGAACACCATCACCTTATTTCACTCCAGATGGAATATTCATGCCCTCTGGATCTCACTTCCTTTGCAGATACACCTGCACACACACGCATACATGCACATATGTACAGATTTATCAGACTCTTGTCTTTATATATCTCACCACTATTTCTACAGCCAAGGCAAGGTGCCGCTGAATGCATGAAATTATTACTTGATAAGAGAGTCTTTCTTTTAAAATTTGCAAGGACATTATCCAGTAATAGATGTCCTATTTACAGATATGCTCAGCCGCAGTTGTAGAAGCATGTAAAATCAGATAGGCTAGCAGATACTGTAAACCAGGGTTTCACAAATGGGGTTCTCTTTCAAACAATCGCTTGGTATCTCACTATGGGAAACGCCCCATGTGTGATAGACTATGGAAACACCAATTACACCCCGTCTGTCCGAAGGACGGACCAATCACAGCTCTTAATAATAATAATAATCTATTTTTCTATAGCGCCTTTAAATGTTACTTCTCAAAGTGCTTTACATAACAAATAAAACATACATCATATAAGAATGTATAAAAATAAGCAAAAAACACATTAAAACCACATTAGAAATAAATAAAATGTATATAACAATTTAAGTAAAAGCTACCCTAAAGAAATAAGTTTTAAGGTGAGATTTAAAAATGTTAAGAGAATTTGCCTGCCTTATTTCAGTAGGAAGAGAATTCTATAGTTTTGGAGCTAGAGAAGAAAAAGCCCTATACCCCCATCGATCTTAGGCGGGTAGACGGAACAATTAACAATCCAGTATCAGAAGAACGAAGGTTCTGCCTTAGGGTATATGGAGTTAAAAGCTCTGACAGATATTGTGGTGTCAAACCATGCAGAGCCTTGTAAGTGAGCATCAGAATCTTAAAATCAACCCTAAACCTAACAGGAAGCCAATGCAAAGACTCAAAGATAGGAGTGACATGATCCCTTATCCTTGTTTTAGTTAGGATTCTGGCAGCAGACTTTTGCATGACCTGTAATTTGTTTAGGGTGACTTTTGATACCCCGGCCAACAGAGCATTGCAATAGTCAATTCGAGAGAAAACAATAAAAAGTGTCAATGAACTTCTCAGCAACAGGGAAAGACAACATTGGACGTAATCTGGCGATATTTCTAAGATGAAAGAAAGATGTTTTAACAGTATTCAGAACATGAGGCTCGCTGCTCCGAATGCTAAGCCATGGGGAAAGCAGTCATTTACAGTCCGCTAACCCTTCCAACATAAAGAAGAGGAATACCTAGGACGCAATCTGCACAGAGGAGGGACGGGCAGCACCTAGGGTTTTCTGCGATGTCCTCTCCCGAGTCCACCACATTTGTTCCCCCACCCGCAAAGAAGCGGAGGATGTGGAGTTTGGTCGGAAAAATGGTTCTAAGTCGTGTTCAGGCCAGTTCAGTTTCCCCTCAACACACAAGGTTCTGTGGATTGCTGACAGCAATTCCGCAAGATCGAGTGCTGAGAATGCAGCCACCAAAAGAATGTGGTCTGACGGGTCCAAGCACAAGTTCCCAAGTGTATTGTTACAAAACACTTGAGCCCCTGGGTTCACAACAAATGAAAGATCCTCTGTCGCAACCAGGCTCAATGCTGAGGGCGCAGGGAGACAAAAACATAATAATATTAAAGAACCAAGAGATAAATCTATGGAATCGGTTCAACAGAAACCTCTGGCTCTTCATCAGGAGACTTGAAGAGAGTGTTCTGCACATCCGTGGGTCCTCGCGACTTTAACCAAGGTTTACAGGCTTCAGTTTGCTGTAAAACCCCCTCCTTTCAACAGGGTTATAGCATCTGTAACAACAGGGGATTCAGCTCGGGTGCTGAAAGCAGAAATATCCCTAAAAGGAAAAATCCCTCTTGGAGAAAAGAGCTATAAGGCGAGTTCCAGTGGAGAAAACTCAGAGGGGCTATTACTCCCGTTATTTTCTAATCGCAAAGAAAGATGGGGGTTTGAGCCCGATAATGGACCTGCGTACTCTAAACAAGCACTTAAGGAAGTAGAAATTCAAGATGCTCTCAGTCTGGGCTCTCACTCGTTCAATCCGCCGGGGTGATCGGTTTGCCGTGGTCAATCTCAAGGATGCTTACTTTCATGTAAGCATCTATCCTGTGTACAGGAAATATCTCAGGTTTTCCTTTCAGAACGAAGTGTACAAATTTGTTACTCTTCCATTCGGGCTCAGCCTAGCTCCGCGCGTGTTCAGCAGGTGCACAGAAGTGGCATTATCGCCGCTGAGACACAAGGGTCTCAGAATATCTGCTTATTTGGACGATTATCTTATATGCGCTCATTCGCGGGAGCATGCGGAGCGGAACTCAGAGATGCTCACGTCGCATTTCATGAATCTGGGGTTCAAGATCAACTACGCCAAAAGCCAGCTGAGATCCCTCTCAGGAGATAAAGTATCCAGGCTTGCAAATAGATTTAGTGGCGGGGTGGGGAGCTATTTTACAGGGCAGATCGGTAAACGGTCGTTGGACGCCCCAGCTTCGCAAACTTCACATGTTGGAGTTGATGGCAGTTTTTCTGGCACTGAAGCATTTTCTCCCATTCTTGGAAGAATTTCATGTTCTAGTGGGAGTCAGAGACCTACAACATGCACGGTTTTGCGGCGGATATCAGTCGCCAAGGGGGAACGCATTCGTTGCAACTTCACAATCTAGCATGCAGGCTGATTGTCTGGAGCACTGTGCACGTTTCTCAGCTCATTTCGCGTTATGCACGTCCCGGGAGTCCTAAATGTTGGGGCAGATCTCCTGTCAAGGGGAAACCCCTTATACGGGTAATGGGTACTCCACTCGCAGGTGTTGATTCAAATTTTGACATGTACAGCAAGATCTGCTTCACCCTTGCAGGCAAATGCAAAATGTCCGCTGTAGTTCTCCCTCAGGGACGAAAATGCGCCGTTGTGTTTGGATGCGCTGGCACATCCATGGCCGACAGTGTTGCTATATGCATTCCCACCGGCTAAGGGTCGCTCATCTTAAATTTTCCTCCCAGCCCTAGAAAGAGTAAAAGAAAATGGATTATCGCTCCTTCTGATAGCTCCTCGTTGGCCGGGGAGACTGTGGCTGGCAGAGATTGTGCAGCTCGCTATCGGGGAATAACCCTGGCCGCTCCCATTGCTCCGGGACCTGCTGTCACAAGGGGGGGACTATTTTTATCCCAACCGGAAATGAATCATCTTGGGTCTGGCCCCCACGGAACGGTTAAACATTCTAGCATGTGCACTGGTGCTTCCCCCAGCAGTTAATAAACACAATCCAGAGCGCTAGAGCGCAGCACCTTGGCTCGCTTGTAAGATATCTTACTCAGTCAGGTGTTTAGAAAGGAACTGATGCACTATAAATGAGTTAAGTCCTTTCAGTATGCCAGTGATGATGTCTCTACTTTTTGCAAAGCTTACTGAACAATGGGAGAGCGTTCTCTACTATTAAAGTTGACCTGGCTACTATTTCTGCTTGTCATAATAGGAGTCGAATGAGTTTTCAGTGTGGTTTGCACCCCGTCCTTGATATGGCGGCTTTTTATGAAGGGGGTGAAGCATTTGAGACCAGTGTCGAAGCGGCTGGTCCCATCATGGGATTTGTCCATGGTCTTAAATTCTTTAACTCAGGCCCCGTTTGAACCTCTGGAGAGTGTTTATATTAAGCTCCTATCTTTGAAAACACTCTTACTACTTGTTTTAGCCTCAGCTAAGCAAGTGGGTGAGTTACATGCCTTGTCGGTTCATCAAGCATGTCTGAATCTCGGTCCAGATGACAGCAAGGTTATGCTGCTGCCAAACCCGGATTTCGTTCCCAAAGTCAGTGATTCTGCTTATAACGGCTCTGCTTTGGAGTTGCGTGCTTTTTACCCTCCTCCATTTTCTTCTTCGGAGGAATTGAAATTGCACACTTTATGTCCTGTACGAGCGTTGCGCTATTATGTTAACAGGACACGATCGTTCAGGAAGAATGCATTGTGCATTGTGATTGGCTGAATACCTCACGCGAGTGGCGGAAATGTTACGCCCCTTACCATATTGTGATGCGTGTCCCGGCCGGAGCGCGAAACAAAAAACATGAACACCCATTACAAACGAGGCATTTGTTGCATCCAGTGGGGACATAATTACTGATTATAATGACTTATAGGCTACTGTCTTTTACAGCGTTGTGTTGCAAGTCCGTGCCGCGTAACATAAAACCATGTCTTCATTTGTGATCATAGAAATTACAAACTACAAGTGCTGCTCTACGCTGCCCAAAACTCGCGTTTGAATCATCAGTGGCAAATCCTTTAAATGACAACGTACTTACAGACTGTGAGTCAGAACTGCCGGCATTGTAGTCTACTCTACCAGATCAGGAAACAGTCCTCCATAAAAAGCACTGCACACATCTGAATATTTGGGTTAAAACTGTTCTGGAACAGTGTTGTAAAAAAAACTTAACCACTGATTTCTAGTCGTGCTCTCTTTTGGAAGACCAAACAAAGTAGTTTTGCTTTCACAACGAAACACACGGCGTCCTAGCGTGAGCGGAAGCCGCGGCCTAGCGTGAGCTGAGGCCAGGCTTAGAGTGATCAGAGGCGGCGGGCTTGAGAACGGCGCGGCCGGCGGATTCGATGAAGGAGCAACCATAATGGACGACCCGGACTGGGACACCCTGTCCCCGTGAATCTATCCGGCGATCCACAGCACTAAGTTGATGTATTCCCTCAGCGACAAGCACAGATCAGCTCCAGGCAAGATGAAGCGGATATCGTCCTCTTTTGAAACAAAATAGTTTCGCTTTCACAACGAAACACACAGTTCTTTGGGACATGGCGGCGGCAACAATACTACAGCGAGAATAAAAGTTACGCCTTCTTTCTTTGCATGAACATTTGGGCTGCGTTATGCAAATCTTCCCACATAGTGACGTAGATATGTGGGGGCGTGCTAGAATGAGCCCTTTTAGGTAGTCGTGGTTAACTCTTAACTTTTATAAAGAATATCTCTTTGGATTTGAGACTTTAGTCTTTGCAACTTTACAGACCTTCTTTATGCACCAAGAGCTTGTAACACTTCAAAGAGAAAGGAAAAATTTAAATTGCATCATATGACCCCTTTAATTTGAAATATTTACTTGAAGTACACAGTGACATTCAAAGTCTGAGAGGTTCTGCTGACAAAAACGTGTGGGATCCCCTACTGCAGAAGAACCATCTTCCCATAGTTGCTGATAGTGATTTTTTTCTTAGATGTATAGAATGCGCCTTCCACCTAACAGATATGAAATGTGTCTTGAGGAATAGTACAAACAAACGAAACCTGCCTGAGCCGTGAGTTTGCGATTTGCAATAATGTGATGAGATATTAAAAAATGCCTACTGTAAAATTATGCACAGGCATCATGCCTTTAATACTGTGGAATTGGTAGACATGAGTCTAATGAACGGATTATTTTTTTAACTGCTCCAAAAGATTTAAAGAATCAGTTATTAGTTTACTGGCATTGGACTGGCTGATATGTCTTTGGAGGGTGGAGTTTGAAAGAGGGGGCATAGTCTTGTATTAAATCAAGCTCAAAAGGGAAATATTTACGACTAATCATAACTAGTTATGATATTCGTAAGGATAACTATTTTCGATTTATATCTTCGAATTAACTGTACAAATCAATGGTTAGAATCTCCTTGAGGCGCGGAACCATTTTGGCAATTTCGACCCCCATGACAAAGTAAATCATCTGACCAGAACTGGAATTATATGCATGTCAAAAGGGCTAAAAGGGTCCTCTTAGCCATAAAACCCCAAATATCTGCATGTTTCTGCACACAGACTATAACCGAGACTTTCCCTTATCAGTCAGTCACGTTCTCGTACATCATCGGACTGACGAATGGGGATCCGTATGGAAAACGCCACTATTGCTGACCCCATCCAGTGCTCTGTGGAAGCCGGCAAGTCCCCCCACACCAGCTGGGGCGGAAAATAGGACAGCGGCTAGGCAGAGGTGTCCGCCACTGCTGTTCCATACAGTGGTATATTGGATAACACTGGGAACGCGTACCCAGACGGGAATGCTACGGAAGCCACATCCTGCGCATAGGAGGTAACATGTGGAATTACACACATGGACTGGCCCAGGGCAGTACTACATATGCAAGTCCCTGCGGTAGACTCAACCCGCCTAGGGTGAGACGACTACACAACAGAGATGACAGAGAAAGACACGGGCTTACGGTGAGGGGAGCCGTACCGTGGAAGTACACACATGTGGGATCGCCCGAAGGGGGAATACTACACACGGGCACCTAGCCCAGCACACGGGCTGACCTTGGGCATGCACACGAGTGCTGATCCTGGCGTCTGGCGCTCCGCCACGCCTGATTGCCGAGGGTGCGGGAGGAACTCCACCATGGTTCGCCATGGGGAACTGAACTGAGTAGCAAAAAAGCGCAAGCATCCGGTCCGTTGAGGGGAATGGTGCAGCAAGCGTGATCGACACCGAGCGGGTCCAGCATTACTGCCTACCTGAGGTGAGTACACAAGAAGACACGGGCTCTACACAGAGATTATAGAAACTCGCAAACGTGTTAGGCGTCGCCCAGCCGGCAACTCTACAGATATCTGCTATCGAGGTGCCCCGCGCCAATGCCCAAGAAGATGCCACTCCTCTCGTAGAGTGAGCTCTCACTCCGAGGGGGCACGGTAACCGTTGGGCCTGGTAAGCTAAGACTATAGCCTCCACTAACCAGTGGGCAAGTCTTTGTTTGGAGTCAGCCTTTCCCTTCTGCTGGCCTCCAGAGCAGACAAGAGCTGGTCTGAGGTCCTGAAGCTCTGCGTACGGTCCACGTAAATGCGCAGAGCGTGAATGGGACAGAGCAGAGCGATGGCTGGGTTTGCCTCCTCCCGGGGCAGCGCTTGCACGTTCACCACCTGATCCCTAAAAGGAGTGGTGGGAACTTTGGGCACATAACCAGGCCGGGGTCTCAGGACAACATGAGAGTTACCCGTTCCGAATTCTAGGAACGAATCGTCGACCGAAAATGCATGCAGTTCCCCTACCCTTTTGACCGAGGCCAATGCGGTGAGGAGCGCTGTCTTCAACTGACTGCAGAGGCTCGAAGGTCTCCTCCTTCAAGGCCGCCAGGACCGAGGGGAGATTCCAAGAGGGTAACAGGTGAGGGCGCGGTGGATTCAGCCTCCTTGCCCCTCTGAGAAACCTGATGATCAGTTCGTGCTTCCCTAGAGACTTACCGTCTACTGTATCGTGATGTGCGGCAATGGCGGCAAAAAATTTCCTGCAGGAAAGAAAGCATGACTCCGATCGGACATCTACGGGGGTCTTCCCAGCGGGAAGAGCACCAACCAACGAACAGGTTCCACTTCAGCCTGTAAGCATGTCTGGTAGATGGGGCTCTAGCTGACGTGATGGTGTTTACTACCGCTGGATGTAGCCCACCTAGAACCTCCGTGTCCCGTCCAGGGACCACACATGGAGTTTCCACAGGTCCGGACGTGGGTGCCAGAGGGTGCCTCCTCTCTGAGAAAGGAGATTCCTCCTCAGAGGAATTCGCCAAGGAGGGGCTGTCGCGAGGAGCATTAGTTTCGGGAACCAGGTCCGAGTGGGCCAGTAAGGCGCAACCAGCAAGACCTGTTCCTCGTTCTCCCTGACCTTTCACAGTGTCTGTGCGAGAAGGATCACTGGGGGAAACGCATACTTACGCAGGCCCCGCAGCCAGCTGTGTGCCAGAGCGTCCGTGCCAAGGGTACCCTCGGTCAGGGAGTAAAACAACTGGCAATGGGACGTGTCTGGGGAGGCCTACCTGAGCTGGACTGTCTCGGGGTGGAGTCGACATTCTCCCGGAAGGGCGGGCTGATGTGAGAGCTTGTCGGCTGCATGATTGAGCTCGCCTGGGACATGAACGGCGCGAAGCAATCTCAGATGCTTCTGACTCCAGATGGCGGGCGAGTTGCGACACGCGACGGAAGCGTAGACCGCCTTGGTGGTTGATGTACACAACGGTCGCAGTATTGTCCGTACGGACCAATACGTGCTTGTCGTGTAGCAGCGATTTGAAGCAGCGCAGAGCAAGCCATACGGCTTGCAAACTCGAGGCAGTTGATATGCCACTGCAGTCAGGGCCCCGACCATAGCCCCGCAGCTGCATTCCCATTGCATATGGCACCCCAGCCCCTGGCAGAGGCATTTGTTGACACAACAACCTGCCTGGATACTTGCCCAAGGGACACCCCTGTCCGGAGAAAGGCAAGATCTGTCCATGGGCTGAAGGTCTGACGGCAGAACAGGGTCACTGAAACCCGTTATGTGCCGTGTCGCCATGCCCATCTCGGGACCGGGTCGTGAAGCCA
>JADLZN010009752.1:0-28867 GCA_018155175.1 Sinocyclocheilus anophthalmus | reverse complement strand
GAAACCAGTCTGATAAGAGGCTAGAGACTAGTCTTATTTTATTCTGTTTGTGAACAACAGAGCTTGTTTATTTATCTCTCACTTTTACCAAAAGTGCTTACATCAAGACCACACAGCTGGAATTGCTAGACAATGCCACACAATACAATTTTTGTTTTGCCAATAAAATCTAGTAACTGACAGTGACATGAACATTGCAACTTTACATGTTTAAGTATATACCTGGGAAAGCCTTCAATAGCTTTGCCATTGTTGTTGGATGAGATGTCAAAGCCTGTCCTACTTGACACAGGTTCAGGGGTTCGAGCTTTGGGCTTTGAAGTGTCAAGGGGCTTGGTACCATTGGAGCCCAGCTCATAATACCGTCCCCTGGTCGGGGACATTGCCAAACGTTGGAAATTGGATGGTGCTCGTCGTGTGTGAGGTGATGAAGAGTGCGAGGAGGAGTCCACATCCTCCACTTCAAATGAGCGTTTCAGGGCTGGAGGAAAAGGACAAATTAGAAAACCCTCAGCTTGGAATGTATTATGTTAAATTCCTAGATTTATCTCCTGTAGTTAACACATCTAGATCTAACCATCAAATTCTAGAGAAAGATTTGAGGATTGAAATACAAATTATATAAATAATACAAAAGAAGCCATTCATTTGAACTAAACCTAACAATTATATTTTATAGTGTTAGCAAAGTAATGGAAGGCTGAGGGCATCCAGACTGTGAGGCACGTCGCTCAAACCCACAGCAAACATTATGCAGATGGTAAAAGTGACATGGTAATCAGGGTGCACTTATCAGCCCAGAAGAGTTATGAAACACCATTTTATGTTGTAATGATTTTTCAGTAGGGTGAAACAGCCAAATTCAGTGCTCTGGCCAAAGATTGGGCCTAAAACAGCAACAGTGTGTTCATAAATACACTTTGTTAGATATCAGTGATTGTAAAAGTAAGCAAACTATTGGATAACAACTGAAATATAAGCAGAAATAACAGGCACAATGTACTCAATTACTATAATTACTAGTTAATTATACAATATACTATAATATACACAATACACTATTATTACTAGGTAGTTTCTCAGAAGGTCCAATTTGATTTGCTGGTCTCAAATGAGGAGGTATCATTTTGCTTTTACAAAACAAAAATTACATATTAAAGATGAAAAATATTAACAACAAGATCATTGTTGAGATATCAAGCTAAAGACATCTGTGAATCCTGAAAAATAAAAGTATCAGTTTCCACAAAAATATTGTGCAGCACGAATGTTTCAACCTGAGAATAACAGAAAATGTTTCTTGAGCAGCAAATCAGCCATTGTCCATCACCGATGGCTGACAGACATCACGATGTTAAGCTGACATCGTGACCCCCCCCCCCTCTCCGCCGCATCCTAGTTCCGTGTTCGGAAAGGAAATTAAGTGTATTACGGAACCTCTAAAGGGAATAAATAGCCTACGAGAGGGGGGATAAAAAACTATGTTAAACTGTTCTCGCAATTATATCTTAGTGTAAAAGTATAGGCGACTGTATATAAATTGCGCGCTCTCATTTTACTTTCACTTTCGAGCTTGGCGATCACAAGGACTCTATACTGAGGAGCGGCAGTACTTACCACACATTTAACAAGATCATATGCTTGTCAGTGGTGCTCAGGATCTGCAAATCATTCGCCATCGTACTATCAGACATTTCTCCTTACTCTGTGTATGTGGTAAGTGAACGTTCATGCACTGTAATGCAACAGGCTACCTAGCAAGCGGCTAACCTTTTAGTTGCTCCATATAACACGTTATTTGTTTCACGCTTCGGGCACACCCCTAACCACGCCCCCCGCCCCGCCCCCCGATGTCATCGTCCATCACGATGTCTCACGACACCAATTTGGTAGACATCGCCAAACCCTAAAAGCAGCATATTATACTGATTTCTGAAGATCATGTGACACTGAAGACTGGAGTAATGATGCTGAAAATACAGCTGCGCATCACAGAAATACATTACAGTTTAACAGAGATTCACAGAGAAAACAGCTGTTTTAACATATAACAATACATCACAATTTTTACTGTATTTTTGATCAAATAAATGCAGCCCTGGTGATAGACGGCCTTCTGTCAAACAACACCCCCAAAAAATCAATGAATCAATGATCAGCCTGCACGTGCTCAGAAACAGCCTCCAGACTAACATTTGAGAGCGGCGGCACCAGCGCTTTGGGTGATGCTGTTGTGTGAAAGCATTCAAAATAAAGATAGTTTAATCATAAAATTACTATTGTTTTGCATTGGTAAGTGCAGCTACTAATAAAACTACACATTTATTTCTTGGTAATGTATATTTGACAGTAAAGCACCGAGTTTGAGCTGGGAAGCACACAAAATGTATTAAGAACAGTAAAATGCAGAATCAAATTTTTATATTCTCCTCTTATTAAATGTACCATTATTCTTATAATATGGAACTGACCGATAACTTCAGTGATTATAAAAGCTGGCGCTCTGTTTTCCACAAAAAAGTTAGGTTTTTCAAAGGCACTTTGGGACTGTTTACTCAACGCAAAAAATGCGCAAAACTTTTGACAATATTTTTTCTTGCGGATTTGATATTTTATAATAATGATTTTATAATATCAAAATATAGAGAAAAAGTAGAACTTAATGACTAATAAGCCAATAAGTGCTCCTCTGCTGCCATCTGCTTGTTATTGTGAAATGTGATGTCTTTTTTTTATTTTAAATAGCCTAATTATTGGTTTGCCAAATACTGTTTGTATATTTTTTGTCATTCCATTAAACATATCATTTCAATTGGATTCTTTTGAGAGCTTTAGAGAAATAGTTGTGTGAGATACTTGAAAGTCACTGAAAAGTGCTTGAATTTCTCTCTCAAAAAACTGAGCATCAGCCACACAAACACACACATATCTCTAAAAGAGTGCTTGTGATATGCTGGTCCCGTATGATGAATAACACACAAACACAGCATTCACATGCTTTAAACAGCACTACAGGAAGTCTGGGAGAATAACTGCAAAAGCACAGCGTTGAGGACGTTCAGTGAAGCAGGCCTCAAACTCACAAAACATCACTAAACGAGCAGCACGAGCGATGCGGTGTATTCGAGCGTTTGTCTGGACGCTCGTCAGCTCTGAGAGAACATCAGCCAGAAGACTCGGGTCAGGCGAGATGATGATTAAGAGCAGACGCGCAGGTGTGCGAGCGCATCACTTTGTTTATGTAAGGGGAATCTAACACAGCCTGGCCTTCACATCCAGCACAACACACAGCAAACGCACAGAAACGCCTGAGGCAGACGAGCGCCAGAGCACAATGCATGCAGGATAAAGAGAGCGGCGGTGGAGGATGGGCTACTTACATGAGGACTCGGTGCCAAACATGGCTGATCCAGGAGCTGTGATGGAGAAAGAGAGGGGAGACGGGGGGGTGGGGTGAGCGGCTACACAGCAGGGGTCATCAACGCACAATGCAACCAACCGCTCCAGATGCTGCGCTGCTGCCGTCCTCCTGCTGCATTAAAGCTGCGGCCCTCCGCAGCCTCTCCAGCTCTGCGTGCGTCTGTCCGACCCGATCCGATGCGGAGCGCTGCAGACCAGAGCGAGTGTTCAGGTCAAGACAAAAGCTCAGCAAACACTCAGTGACGTCACGAGCCGAAAAACAGTGAGCAAACGACCAGAGGCTGACAGACTGATGGTGATGATGGAGAGAGGAGGAGGAGGAGCCGACCAATCACAGCACACGCACAAATACCTGCAAACACACACACACACCCACAAAACGCACAACAAACACACACGCGCACACACAACACACCGACCCCGCACAGCAAAAACACCATGCACACCCCGCAAACACCAAAACACGCACACTACCAACAAACAACACACACAACAAACACGACCCACCCCCCCAAAACACCAACACACACCCCAACCACAACCAACACACAACAACCCCCCCCCCCCCAAACACGCCCCCAAAACACCCACCCCCCAAACACCACACAACAAAACACACCACACACAACCCACCCACCACCCGCACACCCCCCCACACACACACACACACCCCCACAACCCACACACACACACACCCACCCACCCCACCCACACACACACACACAACACACCCACCCACCCCCACGCCCCCACACCACACCACCCACACCCCCCCACAACAAACCCACAACACACAACCCACCCACAAACCACGCACACAACACACACCCACCCAAACACCGCACACACAACACACCCCCCACCCACAAACACACACCACACACCCACCCCACACTCCCCACCCCCCCCCACACCCCACACCCACCCACACAACAAACCCACAACACACACCACCCACAACCCACGCACACCCGCCACGCACCCAACCACAAAACGCAACACAAAACACACACCCAACCACACACCCGCCAGCAACACCCACAACCAAAAACACAACACAACCAACACAACCACAAAACCCACAAAACACACACAACCCAAACCACACACAAAACCAACACCCACCCACCCAACACAACACAACCACCCACCCACCCACAAACACACACAAACACACACAACCACAAACACACACAAACACACACAAAAACACACAAACACGCACACAAGAACACGCACATGCGCCCACCAAACACGCATCACACACCACAACCCCCACACAAACCGCTCACAACACTCACCACACGCACACAAACAAACACAAACACAACACAAACCACACACACATCGTTGACACACACGCACAGGCCAAACAAGCAAACACACACGCGCACACAAACACACACACAAACACACAATGAGCACCCACAACCACAAACACACAGCGCCACAACCAAAAAACCCATCACTCCATGCACACACAAACACGCACACACAAACACACACTTGCACACTCACCCACACGCACAAACATGCACACAAACAAACACCCACCCACAAAGATGCACAAACAAACACACAAAAACAAAACACACACACACACAACACACCCACCCCAAGCACACAGACGCAACCAAAAAACAAAACACACGCGCCACACGATGCGCACAAATGCACAAACACACAAACACACACACGCACCCACAAACACAGAAACACACACACCCACCCACAAACACACACAAACACACACACACCACAAACACACACACACAAACACAAAACAAAAACGCGCACAACAAACCAACACGCGAACCACAAACACACACACCACAAACACACCACACACACCCACAAACACCCACACACACCCACAACCACACACACACACACACAAAAACAAAAAAAAAAAAAAAAAAAAAACACACACCCACACACACACACAAAAAAACACACACGCGCACACAAGCAAACACACACGCACACACACAAACACAAGCAAACACGCGCGCGCACACACAAACAAACAAACACGCGAGCGCGCACACACAAACCACACACTTCCATCATTAACACCTAGGTAAAGACACAAATCTCGTCCACATTAATAAAGTCCAGTTACTCGTCTCACATCAACCTTTCCATGCTATTTGATTCGGGTTTTAAAGCAACAAAACGGTGTAGTAACACAACCTCTAAAACTGCAATGTTTCAAATCTCGATCTAGGTTGTGGTGAACTGATCGATATACTGTACTAGTGTTCACTTGTAATTCATGTTAATTCACACACTCTCAAATGTCACATATGTTTAAGTAGATTCAGAAATGAACATTAACCAAAATTAGTAAACGCTGTCAAAATATCGTTCTTTATTCATTTGTGGAGTGTCCATAATAAAGAAATGATACCACACGTGTCGCTCTTGATGTTTACCAACGATTTCATAAAACATATTTTACATTTATCAGACTATTAATTCACAAATATGATGCTTTTATGGAGTTGCACTACATGATATTTTTTTTAAGTAAGCTTGACTAGAGATATACACCGGTCTGATGACACCACTGTAATCTGGCAGACAGACTCAAGCCTTTCACATATTAATAAGACAGTTTTGTTACAGAAATCATAGTTTTAGACTTTTAGTGAGGTCTTTTCTTCATTATGCTATCACCCTGACGTTTTGCCAGCCCTAAACATCAAATTAGTACTGCATAATTCCTTGGCAATGTATGGTCTAGCTTGCACACAATGAAGGACGAACACTTAAACGGTTTGGTTCCCAACATTCTTCAAAATCTCTTCTTTTACAGAAGCAAGGTTTGGAGGGATATGATCGATCATTTTAACACAGCAGACAAAACCAAAACCAGCCTGCTTCAGTCTCACTTCTGCTCAAATCTGACTCATTCCACACTCTCACACACACACACACTCACACACACACACACACACACACAAACACACACTTCCACAACAATCTCACAAACACACTCTCACATCACACACTACACACACAACACTCTCACCACACACACACACACTCTCTCTCACAAACACACACACAAACACACACACACACCCACACACACCACACACACACCACACACACACACACACACACACTCTAACGACTCACACACACACACTCTCACACTTCACAGACTAACACACACACACTCTCACAGACTTCACCCACCACACACTCACCACAACACCCAATTCACACACACACACACACTCACACACACACACTCACACCACACACACACTCACACACACACAACACACACACAACACACACACCACACAGAACACACACACAACAGACACACCACACACCTCACCGACCCACACACACACCACACACTCACTCTCACACACACACACACACTCCACAACACACACTCCCACACAGACACACACTCTCACACACACACACACAGAAACACACAACACACACACACAGACAGACAAAACACACACACACACACAGGACACCACAAACAGACACACACACACACACAGCCACACACACACACACAGACACACACACACCAGACACCACACACACATACACACACACACACAGACACCACAACACACACAGACACACACACACACAAAAACACACACACACACACACACCACACACTCACACACACACAACACAGACACATAAATCTCACACAGAAGACACACAACACACACACACCCGGACACACCACACACACACTCACACACACCGACACAACAGACACACAGACACACACACACACAGACACACACACACAGACACACACCACACACACCCACAGAAACACCACCCCAGACACCCACACCGACCACACCACAGAACAGACACACCACAGACACACCCACACACATCACACAGGACACCAAACAAGCACCACAGACAAAACACACAGAACACACACAGACACACACAAGACACACACCCAACACACACACACACACCACTCCCCCACCACAGAAACACACACACACACACACAGACACCACCCCACACACTCACACACACACATCACACACACACACTCACCACACAGACACGCACAGACAGACACACACACACACACAGACACACACACACACACACACACACACACACACAGACACACACACACACACACACACACACACACACACACACACACACACACACACACACACACACACACATATAGACAGACAGACACACACACACACAGTCAGACACAGACACACACACACACACCAGACACACACACAGACCACAACACACACACACAACACACAACAGACACACACAACACACACACACAGACACACAGAACACACACCTCACACACACACAGACACACACACAACACACACACACACAGACACACACACAAACAGACACACACACACACAGACACACACACACACACACACACACACACACACACACACACACACACACACACACACACACACACACAACACACACACACACACACACACACAGACAAACCAACACAAGACAACAGGACACACACGTCGTTTCGTTTCTCATTTACTCAGATGGGTCACTTTATGACAGACTAGCGTTAAGTGCAGCACAGTTTAAACTACAACAGCTGAATAATAATAACAAAACGAGGTCTTCTTCACTGACACGTGTCGTGCTGTTATTCAGACACTCGGTTGATCCATAAACGTATTAATAAACACGTTATACAAATGCAGCTTGAGAAACACACTTAACAACGCTCACAAACACTTGATTACTCGTGCTGGTCACTTTACAAGCACAGTTAGCATTGCTAACACACAACACCACGTTCAAAAAGTTCCAAAAGCGCGAAAGAGACACTATAATCAGGCAGATCGCGAGCTTTCATCTGCTTTCGCTCGTGCAGCGTGTTCAGGTGTTACCTGCAGTCTGATGATGATCGCGCGATCAACGTGGCGCCACGGAACACAGCAGCAGCAGAAGAAGAAGAAAGAAACACAGCAGACATGACACACCGTGAAGACACGCCCACTCACCGTAGACCCCGCCCCAGTAACACAGGCCCCGCCCTTCGGTGTGACGAGAGCACCGCCCACTGGTGAAGACCGATCTTTCTGTAATGTTGTGTTATTGTTTATATATTTAGTTACTGGGAATTACAGTGTTTTTATACAAATAAGGCAGTGTGGTTGAGGTTAGTCTGAACCTTTTTAATTATTTTGTCAAATTTGTGGCGTTTCTTTTCTTACCAAAAGAGAATCAAATGGCTTTTAAACACTGTTTTTGTCTGTTTGAAACAGCCTGAGGTGACTTTTTTTATTCGATATTATTATTTGATTTTTAATTAAATATGATTCTAATTCAATGTGCTCGTCCCTTTGTCCGTACTGTATCACGTGGTCAGTCTGGGACCGAGCTGGGCAGAACCGCTTAAATGTCATCTGGATTACGTCATCAGATTCCAAAAATAATGAGCGTCGACTCTTCTGGGATTGCGTCGTGACGTCAGCACGTTCATCGTTCGAATCTTCTGGGATTCGGGGATTGCGTCGTGACGTCAGCACGTCCCGAGCTCTCGCGAGCGCAGGAAACTGGAGCAGCGACAAACTCTCGCTGTAAATTTCGTTTTAACTCTTCTTTTCTGCATTGGTTGTTGTTTTTCGACCTCAGCCCGGCCGACGAAAGGCTTTTCTCGCGGATAGTGTCGTTTGAAGCGCGCTCTGTGCCGTTAAAGGGGTCGGTTTGTACTTGTGTCCCGGTGTTTTCCTCATGGAGCAGACGCTGACGCGTCACAGTAATTCACGCTAATTACCGCCTTGCGTTCCTTTATAGTTTACTAGTACAGCACGTCATCAAACGTCGGCTTTAAGTGTTTATTTTAAAGACTAACTTGTTTTATTCCTGCGCTTGCATGAGGATAGATTCTTCTTACTGTAGCTGCTAATGCTAGCTAGCGCAGGCCGCTGTTGGAGAGTGTGTGAGTAGCTAGGTATTGATCTGGAGTGTGTGTGTAGCTAGGTATTGATCTGGAGTGTGTGTGTAGCTAGGTATTGATCTGGAGTGTGTGTATCAGAGGGTATGAGTGGCAGTGAGCGTCTGACGGAGGTCTGTGATCGATCAGTGATGTCTTCTCCAGCATTAAACACTCAGATCTCTAGTAGCGTTAATGAGGGATGTTCTCATTCATCATAAAGGCCTGGCTTATTTTCTTTATTTCTTTCGCTTATTCTTCGTCAGATAATTTAAAAAAAAAAGTGATTCGTTAGGTTTTATGGCTTGACGAATAATTTGCGTCATTGTTGATATTTTAAATGTGTGAGCTGTGATTGAGCTGGATACAGTAGAGAAGAGGAGACCTATACCCTGCTCAGAATCAAGGTAAACAAACACCTGTACTACTCTGCTGTCTGTTGCTGTTGCTCTGTTGCTGTTTCTGTCTGTTGCTGTTTCTGTTTCTGTCTGTTGCGTGTCTGGTCTACTGTCTGTTGCGTGTCTGGTCTTCTGTCTGTTGCGTGTCTGGTCTACTGTCTGTTGCGTGTCTGGTCTACTGTCTGTTGCGTGTCTGGTCTTCTGTCTGTTGCGTGTCTGGTCTACTGTCTGTTGCGTGTCTGGTCTTCTGTCTGTTGCGTGTCTGGTCTTCTGTCTGTTGCGTGTCTGGTCTTCTGTCTGTTGCGGGTCTGGTCTACTGTCTGTTGCGGGTCTGGTCTACTGTCTGTTGCGTGTCTGGTCTTCTGTCTGTTGCGTGTCTGGTCTTCTGTCTGTTGCGTGTCTGGTCTTCTGTCTGTTGCGTGTCTGGTCTTCTGTCTGTTGCGTGTCTGGTCTTCTGTCTGTTGCGTGTCTGGTCTTCTGTCTGTTGCGTGTCTGGTCTTCTGTCTGTTGCGTGTCTGGTCTTCTGTCTGTTGCGTGTCTGGTCTTCTGTCTGTTGCGTGTCTGGTCTTCTGTCTGTTGCGTGTCTGGTCTTCTGTCTGTTGCGGGTCTGGTCTACTGTCTGTTGCTGTTTCTGTCTGTTGCTGTTTCTGTTTCTGTCTGTTGCGTGTCTGGTCTACTGTCTGTTGCGTGTCTGGTCTACTGTCTGTTGCGTGTCTGGTCTACTGTCTGTTGCGTGTCTGGTCTACTGTCTGTTGCGTGTCTGGTCTACTGTCTGTTGCGTGTCTGGTCTACTGTCTGTTGCGTGTCTGGTCTACTGTCTGTTGCGTGTCTGGTCTACTGTCTGTTGCGTGTCTGGTCTACTGTCTGTTGCGTGTCTGGTCTACTGTCTGTTGCGTGTCTGGTCTACTGTCTGTTGCGTGTCTGGTCTACTGTCTGTTGCGTGTCTGGTCTACTGTCTGTTGCGTGTCTGGTCTACTGTCTGTTGCGTGTCTGGTCTACTGTCTGTTGCGTGTCTGGTCTACTGTCTGTTGCGTGTCTGGTCTACTGTCTGTTGCGTGTCTGGTCTACTGTCTGTTGCGTGTCTGGTCTTCTGTCTGTTGCGTGTCTGGTCTACTGTCTGTTGCGTGTCTGGTCTACTGTCTGTTGCGTGTCTGGTCTACTGTCTGTTGCGTGTCTGGTCTACTGTCTGTTGCGTGTCTGGTCTACTGTCTGTTGCGTGTCTGGTCTACTGTCTGTTGCGTGTCTGGTCTACTGTCTGTTGCGTGTCTGGTCTACTGTCTGTTGCGTGTCTGGTCTACTGTCTGTTGCGTGTCTGGTCTACTGTCTGTTGCGTGTCTGGTCTACTGTCTGTTGCGTGTCTGGTCTACTGTCTGTTGCGTGTCTGGTCTACTGTCTGTTGCGTGTCTGGTCTACTGTCTGTTGCGTGTCTGGTCTACTGTCTGTTGCGTGTCTGGTCTACTGTCTGTTGCGGGTCTGGTCTACTGTCTGTTGCGTGTCTGGTCTACTGTCTGTTGCGGGTCTGGTCTACTGTCTGGTCTTCTGTCTGTTGCGGGTCTGGTCTTCTGTCTGTTGCGTGTCTGGTCTACTGTCTGTTGCGTGTCTGGTCTTCTGTCTGGTCTTCTGTCTGTTGCGTGTCTGGTCTTCTGTCTGTTGCGTGTCTGGTCTACTGTCTGTTGCGGGTCTGGTCTTCTGTCTGTTGCGTGTCTGGTCTTCTGTCTGTTGCGGGTCTGGTCTACTGTCTGTTGCGTGTCTGGTCTACTGTCTGTTGCGGGTCTGGTCTACTGTCTGTTGCGGGTCTGGTCTACTGTCTGTTGCGGGTCTGGTCTACTGTCTGTTGCGGGTCTGGTCTACTGTCTGTTGCTGTTTCTGTCTGTTGCTGTTTCTGTCTGGTCTACTGTCTGTTGCGTGTCTGGTCTTCTGTCTGTTGCGGGTCTGGTCTTCTGTCTGTTGCGGGTCTGGTCTTCTGTCTGTTGCGGGTCTGGTCTACTGTCTGTTGCGGGTCTGGTCTTCTGTCTGTTGCGTGTCTGGTCTTCTGTCTGTTGCGTGTCTGGTCTTCTGTCTGTTGCGTGTCTGGTCTTCTGTCTGTTGCGTGTCTGGTCTTCTGTCTGTTGCGTGTCTGGTCTTCTGTCTGTTGCGTGTCTGGTCTTCTGTCTGTTGCGTGTCTGGTCTTCTGTCTGTTGCGTGTCTGGTCTTCTGTCTGTTGCGTGTCTGGTCTTCTGTCTGTTGCGGGTCTGGTCTTCTGTCTGTTGCGTGTCTGGTCTTCTGTCTGTTGCGTGTCTGGTCTTCTGTCTGTTGCGTGTCTGGTCTTCTGTCTGTTGCGTGTCTGGTCTACTGTCTGTTGCGTGTCTGGTCTACTGTCTGTTGCGTGTCTGGTCTACTGTCTGTTGCGTGTCTGGTCTACTGTCTGTTGCGTGTCTGGTCTACTGTCTGTTGCGTGTCTGGTCTACTGTCTGTTGCGTGTCTGGTCTACTGTCTGTTGCGTGTCTGGTCTACTGTCTGTTGCGTGTCTGGTCTACTGTCTGTTGCGTGTCTGGTCTACTGTCTGTTGCGTGTCTGGTCTACTGTCTGTTGCGTGTCTGGTCTACTGTCTGTTGCGTGTCTGGTCTACTGTCTGTTGCGTGTCTGGTCTACTGTCTGTTGCGTGTCTGGTCTACTGTCTGTTGCGTGTCTGTTGCGTGTGGTCCTGGTCTTCGTACTGTTGCTGGTCTTCTTCTGTCTGTTGGCGGGGTCCGGGTCTTCTGTGCGGTTGGCGGCGTGTCTGTCTACTTCTGTTGCGTGTCTGTTCTTCTGAGTCTGGTTTGCGGGTGTCTGGTTCTACTGTCTGTTGCAGTGTCCTTGGTCTTTCTGTCTGTTGCTGTCTGGTCTCTGTCAGATGTTTCGTGTCTGCTGTTCTGTCTGTTGCGTTTCTGTTCGACTGTTCTGTTGGCGGGTCTGGTCTATAAACTGTCTGTTTGCGGTCTTTCTCTGTTCTCTGTCTGTTTCTGCTGGTCTGTCTATACTAGTGTCTGTTGCGGGTCTGTTATATGTTCTACTGTCCTGTTGCTGGGTCTGGCCTACTGTTACTCGCTTGGCTCGTTTTTCCTGTTTCTGTTGCGTGTCTGGTCTTCTGTCTGGTCTTCTGTCTGTTGCGTGTCTGGTCTTCTGTCTGTTGCGTGTCTGGTCTTCTGTCTGTTGCGTGTCTGGTCTTCTGTCTGTTGCGTGTCTGGTCTTCTGTCTGTTGCGTGTCTGGTCTTCTGTCTGTTGCGTGTCTGGTCTTCTGTCTGTTGCGTGTCTGGTCTACTGTCTGTTGCGTGTCTGGTCTACTGTCTGTTGCGTGTCTGGTCTACTGTCTGTTGCGTGTCTGGTCTACTGTCTGTTGCGTGTCTGGTCTTCTGTCTGGTGGATTCTCTGCTGCGTCCTGGGTTCTTATCTTGTGCTTGTGTCTGTTGCGGGTCTGGTCTACTGTCTGTTGCTGTTTCTGTCTGTTGCTGTTTCTGTCTGGTCTACTGTCTGTTGCGTGTCTGGTCTTCTGTCTGTTGCGTGTCTGGTCTTCTGTCTGTTGCGTGTCTGGTCTTCTGTCTGTTGCGTGTCTGGTCTTCTGTCTGTTGCGTGTCTGGTCTTCTGTCTGTTGCGTGTCTGGTCTTCTGTCTGTTGCGTGTCTGGTCTTCTGTCTGTTGCGTGTCTGGTCTTCTGTCTGTTGCGTGTCTGGTCTACTGTCTGTTGCGTGTCTGGTCTACTGTCTGTTGCGTGTCTGGTCTACTGTCTGTTGCGTGTCTGGTCTACTGTCTGTTGCGTGTCTGGTCTACTGTCTGTTGCGTGTCTGGTCTACTGTCTGTTGCGTGTCTGGTCTACTGTCTGTTGCGTGTCTGGTCTACTGTCTGTGGATTGCGGTGGGGTCGGCTGTTACGCCTTACTCGCGTTTCTGTGGCGGGCTCTTATGGTCTACCACCCTACCGGTGTCTTGCTGTGCGGGTCGAGCTCCCTGTGTACGTGGCTGGTTTGAGTGCTGAGCGTCTCAATGCGGCATCACGCCGCGGTCTCGTCTACCATGCTCTGGTATGCGTGTGCGTTTCATAACTGCGTCTGGCGACCTCTGTCTGACGGGTGAGCCCTGGTGGCCTTCGCCGTGGTCTGCTTCGCCGGGTCTGGTCCTACCTGATCGGTGATGCAACTCTGTGCGTGGTCTTTGCTTTGTCCCGGTTGGGAGTACAGGTATACCGCCACTCTGTCTCTCCGTGTGGTTGCCGTGTCTGGGTCTACTGTCTGGTTGCGTGTCTGGTCGACTGTCTGTTGCGGAAGAGTCTGGTGCGTGGACTGCCGTGGGAGGTGCGCGTGACAGGGACACTGTTCCACACAATAAGGAGTGTAGGAAGAGGAAGATCCGGCCACTGGGCAAATATGTGTGTAAGCATGTGAGTACTGTGTGTCACAGGGGGTCGGTGGCTGTTGCTGGGTGAACTAGAAGTCAGTATAGTTCGAGTGCTCGAGACAAGTGGTTTGACAGTGACCGGCACGGTGGGTGAGGTTGCATAGTGCGGGGGTGGATAGTGTGAATTCTGTGAAGTGCGTGCGGTGGCGTTGCGTAGTGTGCGGGGTGTGACCAGAAGACGGGCGGGTCCTTGGCGTGTGGCGGTGTTGGAACAGGCGTGTGTGCGAACCTCTATACGTGGGGGTACCGCTGTGTGGGGCGAGTCGGTTCGGGTCCTGGAATGTCACTACTGAAATACAAACGGTAGTGTGAGACCGGGGGAACGGCTGTGGTGAGAAGGCTTAAAAGAGCGTCGTCGCTGTTGAAGTGTAGACTGTACAAGAGCAGATCCGTGTGCTATAGTCGCCTGTGCCGGCCGGAGTGCGGGGGGAACGTTGTGCTGGAGGTCGCTGTGAAGACTGAGTCAGCCTAGTGTAATGGCGCTGTAAGACGAGCGGTGAAATCTGGTAGTAGAAAGCGGGTCGGTGGGAGGGCGAAATAGGAGGTGGTCTGGGTACAAGAAGACTAGTCATGGTGCACTCGCTTTTCATGGTGGCAGAGGTGTCAGAGTAACTCAGGCGGACTGGCTGTCGTCGACGGTCCTGTAGGTTGCGGGTCGGTCGATGAGTTGGGAGGGGCGGGTCGACGGGCTGTGGCGTGTCTGGTCTCGGTCTGTTGCTGTCGGGTCTCTGTCTGCTATGGTCGGGGCTGGCTCTGTCGGTTGCGTGTCTGGCTTCTGTCCTTGGCGTGCTGGCTTCTTGTCTGTTATGCGGGTGCTGGCTCTCTGTTGCGTCTTCGTGTCTTCGTTCTGTTGCCGGGTCTGGCTACGGTCGTGGCGGTCTGGTCTACTGTCTGTGCGGTCTGGTCGACTGTCTTCGTTAAATGTCGTGAAGTACATCACTTTAACCAAATGGTTCTACTACATTTCAGCGTTATTTTAATTCTTCCTAACAGCCACTACACAAACAACTATAATAAAAACAAATGGGCAAGTAAATCTTAGTAAAAAAAAACAAGGTTTATTCTATTTTATTTGGTTTTGGGTTTTTTATGTACTGTCCCTCTGTCGCTCGCTTCTTCCGCTCTGTACAGGACCTTCACAGACGCTGTGTAAGTCAGTAACTTAGCAGTCTTCAGAGAGTCGTTGTAACTTAGTAAAGACTTGACTTCTAGTCCGGCGTCTGGTCTGCTTGTCAGTGGGATACGCTGTTGGCCAGAGGGGCACGTGGGGTGTGGGGTTGTGTCTGGATACGTATGTGCGTGGCTTATGCCCAGGGGCGGGGCGGGGCCGGTGTCTGCACTCGCGCGCTTGCCTCGGCCTGACGGTTTTCATTCATTTTCCGGGCGGCGGCAGGGCTCAGATTCTGCGCAATGTACCGTCCTTATGCGGGGGAGCCTGCGTATGCCAGACTCGTCTGGCGCGCAAGGTGCGAGGGGCGAGCCGCTGCGTGCAGCCTCCTCCCTGCGTCCCTTGGCCTCTGCAACGCGCGCTTTTCGCGGGCAGACTTCCCGGGAGCTGACTTTGTCTCTTCCCCGGCGGAGAAGCTGCAAGGCCCTATAAAACCCCAGACGCCGGCCAGGCGGCGCGGTGGGGTCAGCCACGCTCAGACCGGCAGGTGGGCGTGCGGCGCGAAGTGGCGGCGCTGGTAGCAAACACAGCAGGAAAGAGGGGCGGGATCAGATCAGGTGATGTCGCGGGAGGGCGGTAGGTGAGTAAGGTATCGTGACACAAGGAGGATGTGTAGTCTTATGGGACCTGTTGGAGATAGGAGACCACGAGGGAGACAAGGAGAAACATTGGCACGACGAGCACTCCAGAGACGCAGACGAACCTTGGTGACTTCACAAATAGGCAAAAAGCTGGTACGCTGCACGAAAACGACCCATGCGAGTCGCAAGACGGATAGAGGAAAACGGGGGGTGCGCTAACGAGCCAAGTTAGTGGCACACGAGACGGCGATGCTGTGAAACACACTGCCGCAGGGCACAGTGGCGCGTGTCTACTGGTGCGGGCAGTGCGCGGTACGACACACCAGCAGCATAAACCAACCGTCTGCTCATCACTCTGTGAGCGTAACTGCAGCGAGCACTTTACGGTTTTAATCGGCAGTCGATGTTTTAGTGTTTGTCAGCTGTACAAAGAAAAGTCATCCCGTTCATATTGTTCCTTTATGGTTTTATATAGTGCTGCAACTACTAATTGCTGTAATTGATGAAAATAAAGAATTTTTGATTAATAGCTTCATCTTGCTGACTGCCTGATTCCACTGAGTGCTGTTTGAGTTGATGGATCACTGTGTGCCACTTTAAGCAGAATCCTGTTTAAAATCGTGTTTTCTTGTGTTTCACACACTGAAGGAATTTGCTGCTCTCACAAAAGAAGTGAATATGTGTCGAGAGCAGCTGCTGGAGCGAGAGGAGGAGATCGCCGAGCTGAAAGCAGAGAGAAACAACACACGCGTGAGTTCTCACACACATTTACTTGCATGCACAAATGTGTTCGTTTTTGTTATTTATTTAGTTTATGCATTTTTTGTTTTTTTTTATAAGTCAAGTCAGGTCACCTTTATTTATATAGCGCTTTTAACAATACAGATTGTGTCAAAGCAACTGTACTGCATTAAATAGGAAAATAGTGTCAATAAATCAGGTCGACCTGACAATAGCAACAATCCAATGTGCATTAAGCTGTTCATCATTGAATTCAGTTATGTCATCATCCAGCTCAGTTCAGTTTAAATAGTGTCTGTGCAATCATTTGCAATCAAGTCAACGATATCGCTGGATATTAAGTGTCCCCAACTAAGCAAGCCAGAGGAACCAAAACTCCATCGGTGACAGAATGGAGAAAAAAAGCTTGGGAGAAACCAGGCTCAGTCAAATACAATATAATACAATCAAACATCATCCGTCATTAATGGCACTGATTTTAGCCTCATCGTCACAGTAATGGCCCTTTCTCACATTTCTGGCTTCCTCAACAGTGACAGTCGTCATAGTTGGGTAAACTTCTATAGCAGTGAATGGGAGACTACCACAGATGTATTGTTTGCAAAACTCCACGATAGTGTCAGAAGAGAACGATGACAAATTTACGGGCACTCCCATAGACGGCGCATTCTACGCCCCCTCACAGCAATCGGTTAGTTTTTTGTAATTTGATGCAAAGGTAATGTAATACAAAGTGTAGTGTTATAAATGTACGTACATAGATTTTTTTTTTTAAATATGAAAACATAAAAATGAGAATTTGGAGAATTTCTGGAGGATTTCCAATGCTTCCGAAGGCTGTTATGATGATAAGTGTGATTTGTTTGGACGCCCAGTGTTTCTCCCTTTGGTTTGATGCCAGTCTGAGCGTGGTCTGTGTTGTGTTGGCTGCTGATCTCAGTTGTTGCTGGAGCATCTGGAGTGTCTGGTGTCGCGTCACGAGCGTTCTCTGAGAATGACCGTAGTCAAGCGTCAGGCTCAGTCTCCCGCCGGCGTCTCCAGTGAGGTGGAGGTGCTCAAGGCGCTCAAATCTCTCTTCGAGCACCACAAAGCCCTGGATGAGAAGGTACTGGCATCAGGAAGCTCACGTGTGTGCCGCTGGTGTGTTTGGGGTGTGCTTTACGTGTGGCGTGTTTGTTCTGATCAGGTGAGAGAGCGTCTGCGTGTGGCTCTGGAGAGATGCAGCATGCTGGAGGAGCAGCTCACAGCCGCTCATAAAGAGGTGAGACCACACAGATCACAGCCTCACAGAACAGGCAGTGTTGCAGTAATGTTAACGCTTGTCTCTGGCTTCTTGTAGCTGGTGTTTCTGAAGGAGCAGAGCTATCAGAAGAGGGTGATGATTGATGGGGCAGCAGAAGTGAATCACAGCTTTGATGCAGCACCAAACACGAATGGCAAGGTAAACACCACACGACCAAAACTTACATGCTGCAAAGAGACATGATAAGAGTAATTGATATGAATCTTCAGTGTCACATGATCTTCAGAAATCAGTATAATATGCTGATTTATTAGCAATGTTGGAAACAGTATTTTTTGGAAAATGTGATACTTTTTTCTGGATTCTTTGATGAATAAAAAGTTCAAAAGAACAGCATTTATTCAAAATAGAAACCTTTTCTAACCATATAAGTCTTTACTGTCACTTTTTATCAATTTAACACATCCTTGCTAAATAAAAGTTTTAATTTCTTTCAAAAAAGAAAGAAAAAAAACCCATACTTATCCCAATATATATATCTCAAATTTTCTGAAGTTCAAGCATGGCTTTCTTTCTTTTCCTTCGACCTGAGAAACAGAAGCATAATGGTTTTTCCATGAAATGATTCACACGAAAGCGTTCTGTTGAACATACTGTCAGTTTCCTGAAGTCTTCACATTCCAGTGTAAAGCACAGTGTGTGTTCACAGCAGCGCTTGTCAGACGTCTCTATGGGTGCAGAGGAGGATTGTGGGAAGGTCGGGGAGCTGCAGGAGGCGATGGACAGACAGAGTAAGGAGCTCCTGCACCTGAAGGAGCGTGTGGCGTCTCTCTGCAGCCACGTCGCTGAGCTGGAGGAGGATCTGGACACGGCCCGCAAAGACCTCATCAGGTCCGAGGACATCAACAGCCGCCTGCAGAGAGACTTACGAGAGGTACGACAGCAGAGCCGTCGTCCGCAGAGGAGCGCATCGAACGAGCCAGTTAGTGACCGCGTGTTTCTGTTGTTTCTCTCAGTCTCTGGCTCAGAAGGAAGACATGGAGGAGAGGATCACCACGCTGGAGAAGCGCTACCTAGCGGCTCAGAGAGAAGCCACGTCTGTCCACGACCTCAACGACAAACTGGAGAACGAGATCGCCAACAAGGACTCGCTGGTCTGCCAGGTCTGCAGCCCGTCTTTATCATGTTATGCTTGTAGAAAACAGAACATTGTCACCGGGTGCTGTTACATTTATTCACTCAGTTACCCACAAACCAGCTGAAAAGCACCAGCTCATTCTCTATAACAAACACAGCCTGAGGTGTCTTCCTAATTTAACAACATTTACCAGTCATCAAATAATCATTACTGATTTAATTTTCAACAATTTAAGTAAAAAGTTGATTTGAAAAAAATCTGTTCTATACTCTAAGCCAGTGGTTCTCAAACCTCTCCATGAAGTGCCCCCAGCTCTGCACATTTTGTATGTCCCCCTGTATCTGACACACCCACTTCAGGTCTTGCAGTCTCCACTATTGAGCTGATGAGCTGAATCAGGTGTGATAGCTGAGGGAGACATACAAAATGTGCAGGGCTGGGGGTACTCCAGGACAGGTTTAAGAACCACTGCTCTAAGCAATGAAGTTTGAGTCGTCACTTGCTGCTGTCGGCCCGCAGTTTTGGGTTCTGGCTGTAATTCAGGCATGTGTGTGTGCATGCATGCACGTGTGTATGTATGTATGTATGTGTGTGTGTGTGTGTGTGCGTGTCTGAATGCGAGTGTGCGTGTCTGAATGTGTGTGTGTGTGTTTGCGTGTGTGTGTTTGCATGTGTGTGTGTTTGCATGTGTGTGTGTTTGCATGTGTGTGTGTGTGTGTGGTGCGCGTGTGTGTGCGTTGCGTGCGTGTATGCATGTGTGTGCGTGTGTGTGCAGATGGAGGACAAGGGCAGGCAGCTGCAGGAGCGTCTGGAGCTGGCGGAGCAGAAGCTGCAGCAGACCATGCGTAAGGCCGAGACGCTGCCGGAGGTGGAGGCAGAGCTGGCGCAGAGGGTCGTGGCCCTCACTAAGGTACGGCTCACACATGCTATCATCATGCTGTCAGCGGGCCACTGTCAGGCTGTGATTCCACTGTCGGCCTCCCAGGAACAAATTCACACAGCCACACCATTCAGAGGACAGAAGCAGCTGTTTGTTTTCTTTTTGACCACTGATTAATGATAAAAATGTTACAGTGACAGTATTGTCGTCTTGTTTTTGTTTAGCGTGCACATCATGAAACTGTTTTTGATCTGTTTTTCATGTAAAATAGGACACGCACGTTCCCTCGTGGCTGCTCCTGTTTATTTGTGGCTCCACAAAACAAATCTATTCGGAGTTTCCTGTTTGTAACTTATACTGAATAGGGTTGGGCGATGTCTACAAAATTGGCATAGAACCACTGATTTATAATAGAGATTCATTATACAGTATATAGATCAGTGTATAGAACTCATTATAATCAGTGATGCTGTCTAATTATTTGTAGATCCTCAGTACCACTGACAAACATATAATCTTGTAAAATGTGTGGTAAGTACTGCTGCTCCATAAACAGAGTATATTCAATGCCAGGTATACTAGCGGCTCCCTGATGCCCGAAATATATATGATGTATAATTACCCAATGATATAACTGCAATGAAAAATACTGAAATATATATTTTCCTCCCATCTCGTATTTATTCCCTTTAAGGGTTCTGCCTACACGTCATTTTCTTTCCGAACACGGTATTGGGATGCGGCGGATTGCGGGGGGGTGTTTTGGAGGGGGCAGCACGATGCCGGCTCAACATCGTGATGTCTATCAGCCATCGGCCCAACCTTAATACTGAAACGTCTGTTCAGTTTGTTTTGTGGTGTGAATATAATTTCATAACACCTGCATGTGATCCGAGTGTTTAACTCACACATTGGGTTTTATTTGTAAGTGTTGTGCGTTAAATGAAAAGCAGAGTTTAGAATCGCGTTCAGTTTATTGTTTGTTCACTGGAGTCGGCAGTTTGCAGTAAACAGCGTGAACGTCTTCAAGAGTATATGGACTGTGCACAGTTAGGTCCAGGTGGTTTTAGTTTGTTTAAATCCTGATCTGTTTACGGAAAAACACTTCTCAAAGCGTCTTCTGTGTGCGCGCAATATTAGACAACAGAATATGATTCTAATTTCGTCAGATTAATTTTTTCAACAAACCACTGAAAAAGAAAACTCAGCAAGCAACATGCAGGTTTGTTTCAAACACAGATGAAGCCGGAGACACCAGCTGTAATGATTGATGAAGTGAAATGCTGAAGGAATGATCATTCGTCTGCTAACGGAGTGTAAATGTTTGGCGGTGTGTGGTCCTGGCGTGAAGCTGCGTGCTTGTAGTGAGTTGGTGAATCACACAAATAGATTATTTAGTGAAATGTGTGAGACGGACACAGATGTAGGAGGAACATCAGCGCAGACGGGAGGATCTGTGCGTTTAACAGAGTAACGAAGACACTGCAGTGTTTTTACCGTCTTGTCGTCTGGTGCCTTTTCTCCTTTTTAATTGTGTCACTTCTGCTGTTCATAGAGCTCGTAGTCGGTGCCTCTGTTTGCCCCTCTCGCCGCCCTGTAGATGACCGCAGCGCTGTCTGTGGCTGGTCATGCCATAATGGCGTCTGCTGGCTATCTCTCTCCTGTGTGTGTGTGTGTGTGTGTGTGTGTGTAGCGCTCTGCGTGCAGTGTCTCTCAGGACAGTCGCTCACAGATGAAGGTACACCAGCTCGCGCTGTCGTTCCGACTCGGGATGGACGTTTCAAGTCATTTTCTAGTCGAGTACTTGAGTCAAAAAAATCAGTTCAAAATGACTTGTGAATGCCACATTTAGTTGGTTAACACTTTAAAAATAGGCTGTTTTAACATCTTAACCTGGTAACAGCAGTGCAGAAACAGCTAAATATACTTTCCTCCTTAAACGCGGATCTGCATCTGCCCTTTTTCCTAGTCGTGTTTGTTGTGGAGCGAGTACTCGACTAGTCGGTTACTTGTGCACATCCCTGATTCTGCCTGATGATCGTCATGTGATTGTGATCTGGTTCATGCTGGCGTCTGTCAGGAGTCCATCATTCCACTCGTGTGAACCGAACACCGGTTGAGATCTTTCACACGTCGCTTTGTCTTCACTAACTCCAGACGCAGCGCACCTTTCGCTCGTGAAAGTTGGGCTTGTTTTCTGTCGCAGCATGATGAACCGTTCTTTCGTTCTCATCTGTTGTAGTTCCTCATGCGTGTGTCTCTCGCAGGCGGAGGAGCGTCACGGGAACGTGGAGGAGCGTCTCAGACAGATGGAGGCTCAGCTGGAGGAGAAGAACCAGGAGCTGCTCAGGGTGAGTGATCTTCAGACCTCAGACTCACTCGCAGTGTAGTACGAACACAACAGCTGCTTTATTCTGATATGATGTTTTAAGGCACGTCAGCGAGAGAAGATGAACGAAGAGCACAACAAACGTCTGTCGGAGACGGTGGACAAACTGCTGTCTGAATCCAACGAGAGGCTGCAGCTGCACCTGAAGGAGCGCATGTCTGCGCTGGAGGACAAGGTGCGACTCAACATCCCTAGTGCTCAACCCAAATACAGTCAAGGCCGATGTATCAGCTGCATTTAATTCTCACTAAACACTGACCGCTGATCGGAGCTGATCCACGATCCGTACGCCCCACGGTTCGGCACGCATGTGATCAGCAAAATTTAACCATAATAGAGTATAAGCTTATCATTTGTTCGTATTTACACAAGCAAACGAATTTTGAACCATTCCAGCGCAAGAAGAGGTGGAAGAGAACTGGGCCCGTGTTCTTAAAGATTCTAAGAATCCTCTCAGAGAGCTCCTATGTAGCTTTTTACATTTGCTAAGTGGAGTCTCGCTTCAGAGGATTCAGACCATCTAGCGTTGAAATATTTATTACAATGAAATATTTTTTTTTTCTTGCTGATCCGTGACTCAAACCCTAATATGATCCGAACCGTGAGTTTTGTGATCCGTTGAACCACTAGTTCTCCATCTTCATTAGTCATTAATAAGTGCTCTGGTTAGTTACAGCGAACACTTCCTTTTTATTCATATTTTAACTCTATATCAGTCGACCTCTACACGCAACGGTTTGACTCCGTTTGTCTCGTGTGTGTGTGTGTGTGTGTGTGTGTGTGACGCAGAACGCTCTGATCCGGGATCTGGAGCACACCAAGAAGCTGATAGAAGAGGCTCATCATGAGAAGGTCAGTGTGTGCCGCCCACCCACTCGTGATCCGCTGTGATTTCTGTTTGCTCACGAGTGTTGACCTGTGACCTCAGGAGCAGCTGCTCATCCAGATCGAGAGCATGAGGGCCGAACACGAGCGCGGCCGCAGCAGGAGCAACTCTCTGCTGCATCATGGGTAACTCCAGGACTCTAATGAGAATCCGCCTGCTCGTTCTGCTCTGTGCGGTGCACTGATGTTGGCTTTATTTCCGCAGGCGCTCTCACGCGAGCGGCACGCCGGACTTCAGGTACCCGGTGTCGGTGTCGTCAGCGATGGACAGTCACTGCAGCGGTGCGCTGGTGCTCAGACGACCGCAGAAGGGCCGTGTGTCTGCGCTGGGAGACGAGCCCTTAAAGGTGAACATCACCCACAAAACACACGCTTCTGTACCTTGAGCATCTAAAATATTAGCCCCATCGAGACTAATACATGTGCGGTGATGAAACCCGCTCAGATTTATTCTCTGTGGAGCGGTGCGTTCTGTGATTCTCATGAGTTCAGTCACATATAAACATAATGGACTTGGAATACTAATACATTCATAGCAGTGATATTTTAGTGTCTCTGAGATACTGTTCTAGTTTTTATTAATATGTTGAATCAATTCTTTATTTTTATATTTTCCCTTTCCACTTTAATTTAAATTGGGCTTTTGTTTTTGTCATTTTTAGTAGTTTTTTTTTTTTTTGTATAGTTATTAGTACATCAATTAAACTAAATTAAAAAGAGAAAGGTTGCTTTGTTGTTTTTATTTAATTTTAATTGGTTTCATTATCAAGTAATACTTTTTATGGTTTTACTTTGTTTTATTTAACTTCAATAACCGTGATTCTATTTTTTAATAAAATAATAATCATAGCCTACTTATTTATATCCTGTTTGATAACCGGAAACTTGATGGGCTTGTCTGTTTTTTATCATCAAATTAATGGATGTCATTTTACAATTGTGGAAACCACAAAATAAGTTATTTGGTCTCCTGCTAGTGTTTCGTGTTGTAAGTCGGTGTTGTAAGCGGTGTGCTGTGTGTCTCCCGGGCAGCCCTCTACCAGACTTTTCTTCGGACGATCATTGTTGGACCGCACGAGGTGGGGCTTTCGCTCCGCACCTAGCCTAAGTGTTCTCGTGCCGCTACAGCGCTGGCTCATCGTCAGATGCTTTTGAGAGAGCATGGACGGTGCTCAATCGTTGGGGAACCAATCAAGAGAGATCTGGCTTCTTCCTTGAGCTTCCCAGAACTCACTGCGCCTCCTGCTCCGGAACAGTGCAAGACGCTCGTACGCTTCCGCCTTTTTCTGCCTGACGCTAGCAGAGCAGCTGCGATGCCATCAACCACGACGACATAGTCGTAGACGCCACTCTTCTTCCCACAATCCCTCTACTTCCCTCTCCGTGACGGCCCTGCGCTGTCGTTCTTTTTAGGAATCCGTTCGCGCTCCACACTTAGGGCTCTGACCAATGTATGAGCTTTTCCGATACTGGTGTAGTATCGCCAGTATTTCGACACTATAGCAGGATATACTTGCTGTCTATCTCACTATCTTTTCACTCACTCACACACCCCACTCAACACGTTCACGTTCACTTCCTCACTCACTCTCTCCACCACCACACTCACTCACTAAATCACTCACGTTCACTCACTCACCTCACTCACCACTCACTCACTGCGACAGCCATCCACACAAGACCCTCTACTTTACACCCTCACGTCCACACACACACACATCACTCACACAGACACCACTCACTCACCACACTCACCGCACTCACTCACTCACACTCACACGCACGCACACAAACACACACACACATTCACTCCCACAACCACACACACACACATCACTCACACAGACACACAACACTCAATCACCTCACCACGACACACTCCACTCACTCCTCACACAGACTCACTCCCCTTTCGCTCACTACACTCCCCCGACACACACACTTCACCTCACTCACTCACTCACACAGACACTCACACACCGCACTCCTCACCTCTCACTCCTCACAGCTGTACACTCACCCAAGTCACTCACTCACTCACACTCACTCACTCACTCACACTCACTCACTCACTCACCCACCAGACACCACTCACTCATCACCCAACACACATCTCCGTCTACACACCGACACAACTCCACTCCACAAGACACACTCACTCACACCACCACTCATCACTAGACTACACTCACTCACTCAATCCACACTCACCCACTCACTCACACACACACACACACACACACACAAACAACTATCCGCACTCACGTCACCACAGACACCCTCACTGTTTCCCTCAACATCCTACAGACACTCCACTCACTACATCCTCTACATCACATCACTCACATTACAGCTCACGCACTCACATCACAGTCACAAGCAGACCATGGCCCACACACTCACTCCTCACTAACTCTCACTCACGTTCACCCAGACACTCACTTTTCTCCCCACTCACTGTGTTTTCACTCACATAACAGACACACTCACTCACTCACTCACTCACACTCACTCACTAACACACACACACACTCACTCACTCACACTGCACACACAACATTCCTCACACAGACACTCACACAGACACACACTCACACACAGACACGCAGAGAGAGAGATAGATGCATGCCACAGGAATGTTGTTAAAGTGAAATTTGACATGCTAGGTTTAAACATTTTTTGTTTGTTTAATGTTTTGAAGTCAATATAACAGATAGCATTTTGTGAAAGTAGCATCTCTGATTTAAAGTTTGTTAGCAAAGATGGCTTTAGTCTTGGTAAGTTTGATTCATTTTCCTGTGCACAAATGCATCATGGGCTGAGCGAAAGGCATTTCCATCTCTGACACTTAAATGTATTCAGAATAAAGACTACAGTGATCGCTTACATGCATGTATCGGCTTATTACAGGGTTTTACGTTGACATTCTCCATTGGGGGGGGGGGGTGGGGGGTGGACGTACTCTGTTGTGACACTGACTTGCAACCAAATAATCTCTTTATAATCGCATTGATGGCTCAGCCAGATTGAAAAGCCCTTATATAAACATTGATTGAAGTCAAATGAAGTCAGATTGAAACAGCTGATGTAGACCTGAAATAATCTGAGCAACAGGAAAAAATTAAGCATGTTAACATTTGAATATCTGATTCAAAAGTACCTTGTGTTGTGTGCCTATGTTTGCCTACAGTTTACGCATAGATTTATGTATTTGGAATGTGTGCATGTTTATTTATGTCTCACTAACTGGTCTGTGGATGAACCGAATATTTACTAAATGTTCTAAAAAACCTATCACAAATCACACACACCCCCGCTCTTTTTCCCTCGACAATCTTCTGCAGTCTGCGCTTCCTCTTTTTCATTAGATGTCATCAAGGCAAAAACAGCAGTTATACCGGCAGTAGCTCCACTGATGACATCATTATGAGCGTTTTGTTCGCAGTACATAAATGCACATGTGATTGAATATGAGAATCAGTTTGCAGTGTTGGCTGCTTGAAACGATTCTTCCTAATTATTGAGATGTCAGAGTCATAAAATGCTGAGATGTCCAGATGCTGTGCGCTGATGTGGTGCTCCTTGGATCGGGTGTTGTTGTTGAGGTGAGTGTGTTTGTGTGGCTGCAGGATGATCCAGGAGGAGAAGGAGTGCACCGCGCTGAGAGCCGAGGAGATCGAGAGCCGCGTGGGCAGCGGAGATGATCTGGGCAGCCGCTTCCGCTCCATGACATCCCTCCAGCCCTCCTTCCACAGCTCCTCTCCGCCTGGATCCGGTCACTCCACGCCCCGCCGGCCCTCACACAGCCCCAGCAGAGAGCTGGACCGCATGGGGGTCATGACCCTGGTGAGCCGTGTGCTCCGTGAGCACGGTGTAGTAATGTGTGTGTGTGTGTGTGTGATGTATGTGTTGTGTGTATGTATGTGATGTGGTGTGTGTGTATGTGATGTAATGGTGTGTGGAGTGTTTGTACATTGCTTGTATGTGTGTGTGGAGTGGTTGTAATGTTGATGTGAGTGTTGTAATATGTGGTGTGTTGTGGTGTGTTCTCGTGTAGCCTGCTTTCTGTAATGTGTGCTTTTTGTGCCCTGTGTGTTTGTGTGTGGTGTGTGTGTGTGTGTGTGTGTGTGTGTGTGTTTTTGTGTGTGTTTTTGTGTGTGTGTGTGATGTGTGTGTGTGATGTGTGTGTGTGTGTGTGTGTGTGTGTGTGTGTGTTTTTTGTGTTTGTGTGTGTGTGTGTGAGTGTATGTGTGTGTGTGTGTGTTTGTGTGAGTGTAGTAGTGTGTGTGTGTGGGAGCTGTTTTGGTAGTGTGTGTGTCTGTGTTTTTGTTTGGATTGTTGTTGAGTGTGTGGTTGTGTTGTGTGGTGTGTTGGAGTGTTGTAGTGTGCGGTGTGTGTCGGCCTGTGTTGTATGTGTGTGGTGTGTGTGTATTGTGTGTGTGTGTGTTGTGTGTGATGTTGTTAGGTGTTGGTGTGTGTGTGAGTGTAGTATGTGGTGTGTGTGTCAGTGTGTAGGTGTGTGTGTGGTGTGTGGGAGTGTAGTAAATTGTGTGTGTGTGGTGTGTGTGTGAGTGTAGTTTTGTGTGTGTGTGTGTGTGTGTGTGTGGAGTTATGTGTGTGTGTGTGGATTGTGTAATGGGTTGGGTGTTTGTTGTGTGGAGTGTAGTAATGTGTGTGTGTGTGTGTGGAGTGTAGTAGTGTGTGTGTGGAGTGATGTGTAGTAATGTGTGTGTGTGTGTGTCCAGCATTACCGCTCTGAGCCGTGTGTTCTGCGGGGTGTAGTGTACAGCAGTCCTCTGCTGACCTGTGCTCCCGTGTTTGTGCAGGTATCGCCCACAACTGACCGAATGATCGTGTGCTTTCCAAAAATAAAACCCTTTGACTTTCAGGAAGTTTACTGAAGGACTTCCTGCTCCATTCCCTCGATGGCCAACGAGGAAATGAGCAATTGGACCTTGAGAAGATCCAACCAAATGCCTGTTTACTCTGGACTGGAGCTTTATCCAGACTCTAGCTGTGATACAGTAGCAGATGAACGCTCGGCTTGGTTTTCATTTATTAATTAATATTTTGTTTCATTGAAGTTCAAAAATGTTATCAGGGAGATGAAACTGTTAGTGGTGGAGAGATGCAGGTTAAATATATTTGATTTATTATTCAGGAGCTAATTAGGAACAATATATTTGTTCCAGATCAGTCACCAAACATTATTTATTGTTTTAATCATCTGACAGCCCTAAAAACCAGACTTTCCATGAATAAATTCTGTGCTGGACGCTGGTCGAGCGACTCGTCTCTGACATATGGCCACAGATATGCAATTATTCAGTTTGGTTCACAGGTGTGACATTCCTGCATCACTTTAACCCTTCAGCATCACTGTCTGCTGCTGAATCACTGACGTCCAGAGTGAACAGTCTGTTGCTCCTGTCTCTCTCTCTGTGTGTGTCTCTCTCTCCTCCTTCTGTCAACTCTATCCGACTTTTGATCTCGTCCGTGTCAATCATCCCTCTCTCTCTCTCTCTCTCTCTCTCTCTCCTTTCGTTCTCTCTCTCCTCTCTCTCTCTCTTCTCTGTGTGTGTGTCTCTCTCTCTCTCTCTCTTCTTGTGTTTTCTCTCTCTCTCTCTCGTCTCAGCGTCTTT